>JAPYZD010004182.1:0-19504 GCA_030522725.1 Ichneumoninae sp. B BG-2022a
AGGCTTTTCTGCCCAGTTTTGCCACCTTGTCCGATCCAAAAATGATTGGAAAATTTAATTTTGCCCAAAAACCCCGTTTTGCCCCGTTGCCCCATTTTGTCCCGCTCTCCCCTACTTGGACAACTTTCGCGCACATGAATAGTATATGGGCAAAAAATTAAAAAACAAAAAAAAAGAAAAAAACGCTGAGAATGACAAACTAGTCCACATACAAATGTGTATGATCGCGTCGATAGACGCATTGACCATCACCACTAATGAAGCCGCCACTCGCCACCGCACAATATTCGCAGACTGTGTCAGTGGGCCAGTTAACACCCAGCGGCTCCGCGTTACACCAAATACCATGACCGTCCTTCCGAGCATTTTTATCCCAATTAGCGGCAATAATGCAGCTCGCGCGATTCGGAACGTTTTCAAAAACTTTGATCGGCTCGTGGCAGAACCGTTAGTTCAAGTTATTTCAATCTTTCACAGAGAAATAGAAGCCGGCATAAGTAGAAAGATTCGTTTATTCCATGCTCCGGGGCCTAAGCCCCCCCCCCCCTTTAAGAACACCGTGCAACAAGGTATAAACCCATGACAAATGAGAAATGAGACAGCCTTGGAATTTTTTAAAGTAAAAATTAAGTGACTTCAAAGAAGGTTCCGAACGACATATTTTAATGTATCTTTCTCAATGTCTCCCGAAGTGCTTCCAGCTTACGCGTCGTGTAAAAAATGAAAAGAAAAAAAGGGAGAATTAAAAAACTTGGATCATTTATTTGCACACAAGTGCTGCGGAATTGTGTTACGTGAAGCGAACTATACTTGCGGAAAGACTTGACGATTCACTGCAGTTCTTTTAACAACTGTACACTCGCTATTATGTCATGAAAAAAAACTTAATTATGTATTGTACAGTCCCTGCGGTGGGACAGCTATTCTGACATTCGCCACAGCCAGAGTACACTTTCGCATAGAGAGAAAATCTCTTGATGCCACACGTACGAGACGAGAGTGTCTTACGTACTCTGTGAAAATAACCCCGACTCGTGCTCAACTCTGTCTCAAGAGTGTCTAGAACGGTGGCATATTATTCTAGAGTACGTCAAGACGAGGTTTCCCCATCGACGAGAAAAAAAATAACAACCGAAGCAGATTAATTGTCCCTCGTAATTAGCGAGGTCCACGTTACCAGAGTCAATTATAAACCTGATCGAAACTTTTTCCACTTTCTCGTCAGACACCGAAGGCCCGCGAGGACGTGACTAGTACATCGAGTCTGACACTATCAGTATAATTCACTACAGAAACAACGAGTTCCGTCCAAGTGACTCGCAGCATTTACATTACTCTTCGATTGTCTGTAGGTGATGATAATAACATCAACAGGAAGCGCAGTTACGAATGAAGAAAAAAAGTGTCCTTCATTTCTGCTCGTTGATAGCATGAGCGCTATGCTTTCTGTAAGTGTTACTTCTATTAAACTCGAATAAGCAAAAGAGTGAATTGTAATATTTTCGCTCATGTAAACTCGTAAGTACACCGGGATCAAAAAAAGGGGAACTTAATGATGCAGCCTGATATTTCGTTCGATCAAGAGTAGCGCGCAAGAGGAGTAGGTAGGGGAGAGCGGGGTAAAATGCAATTTTCAAATAATTTTTGGATGGTGGCGGTTATGGGGAGTGGGGCTAAACGGGTTTGAAAATTGAGTTTTGCCGCTCTGTTCAATTTTACCCCACTCTCCCGGTGCACGATGAGGCGAAACAAGCTCCGAGATAAAATCATCGAGCGTATGTTTCTTCCTTTCCAGCGGTTGTTGACGAACTCTAACTTCCTTATTTTGTTTATTTTCGGTTCCCTATGCGCTGTTGCTCTCACTCTCGATCTGTCTTTTACGCACGAGCAGAGTCAAGGTCCGTACGTTCGATCGGTTCTCCATGCAAGGCAGCTTATTCCAAGGTATTATATTAAATCAATGAGCTAGAAAGGCAAAGATTTGCCTTCTCGCACCAACAAACTTTCCATTCAATGCAATTTTACATATTCGTCCACGCAGTATAGCACAGATATAGATCGCACTCGATGCCTTCCTCTGCCCATGTGAAATAATTGTGTGTAACTATCTTTGAGATTATGTGTGCTCGAAATTATAATTTCAACACGTTCTCGAGGTTCGGAAGAATAAAGCGTTATCCTGGCACCGTTGTTGAAACTCTGAACGGTTGCGGGATTCGTGCCAGAGAGTCTTTCGCACCCGTCTCATCGAAGAGAAGGAAGGCTCTCCGTGAGCGAGTTTTTACCGTGAATAACGGTAACTCGCTTGAGAAGTCTGCCTCCCTCTATTCCTCGAGCGTGCGATTTTAAGGTGGAGCCACGGACCTTCGTCTCCTTCTCCTTTCTCTATAAAACCTCTACTGCTTTGCGGTTTCAACGAATTCGATATAGCGAGATACAGTGACCGATATCTGAGAGGGTCTATCTCATAATTCTCTTTTACCACACGGCTCGGCAGATATCTCCTTTCGCGTTAGATCAAAGCCGTCATATTGTTATACGCATACATATGTTCGTACGGTAGACACGAAGGAGATACATTGCGCAAAACGTCGCGGTTTAACTGCAGCCCAACTTGTACTATACGTAACAGTACACACAAACCTTTATTTCGTTATATTGTGGTAGTGTATATTAGGGTATAGAGTATTGTAATAGATATAGGCCGATATAAACAAAGATTTTGAAATCCTACCGCCGAACGTTTGTAAATCGAATAATATATATATATAATCTAATTGCCAGCTTGAACAACCAAAATCATTATTATTATTATTATTATTATTATTATTATTATTATTATTATTATTATTATTGTTTAGCATCGTCTGGACGTAGCAACCTATAGTTACGTTATGCCCCGTTCTTCTTACGGACCCAAGGTGCGTTATCTTATCGAGCTGTCGGCAAGAGAGCGAACGGCAGCCGAGCCCTCGAAGAGCGATGTACCTTATTAATTTTTCAAGATTGAACGGACTGTTTGATTCTACCTTCGCGACTAATTGTAGTTCCATCCACCTGAGAATATCTTTGAGCCTATTGCAACCAACCTCAGCAAGGAAGATTAACCACATGACGGATTTAAAGTATATTCAGAAAAAAGTCATCAGATTGCTGCAAAGTATTGAACTCGAGTACTGTATTTGATGAATGCCCGATAAGCGTAAGTAAATACCTGTATCACACTCCACTCGCCTCGAGTCCTGCTGATTCGTTCCCCCGAGGTACTTTTTATCCCCTCGTACAGTGTCCGGAACACTCTCGAAGTATATATTTTTACAAAGACTATCTATACAGTTGAACAGGTCGAAGAGTCCTGTAAACAATGATACATCGGTGAACAGAGATTGCTTTAACAATTTAACGCGGGGTGCACGGGCTCGGGACGGGTATTACGGCTTGCACGGCTGAACGAGTTACTACGATCCATAGTAAAACCTCTCTCTTGTCTATTTCCATGGGCACCTTTGGCCAGCCAGCGAGCCTCTCCGTAATTTCCGTAGGAAGAGAAATCGCGAGCGCAGCGAGCAGCGAGTAGTAGCAGCAGCAGCAGCAGCAGCAGCAGCAGCAGCAGCAGTAGTACCAGCGGAATAACTTTTTCCATAGAAGAAAGTACTTCCGCGCTCACTCGATTGCTCATCTATCGACGCTAGATGCGCAATACATCTTCAGCATTTTTTAAAATGTATATTTACATCGATCCATCTATTATTTGTGCAAATGCGTTGAAATCGAGGGCGTTCGAAACTCTGACTGGTTTTTCAATATCCTCAAAGGAACGGCGGTACACGCACGTCATTCAGTTCGCCCATTCACGAGACTTACGAGGTCGTCGAGTTGGTTAATTGTGAGACCTCGAATCCGGCGTGACCGACAATTGTTTGTAGTTTTTAAACCTTTTCATACAAGTACCCATCTCATGTTTTTATTCTGTACTTATTATTGACTCTGTACAATGCAAATGTGTGGAAAAGCTTCAACACATCCAGCGCCTGCAAGAGGTTATGCGAAACGGCGAGAATGGGAATAAGGAGAGTGAGTGAGTGAGTGAGTGAGTGAGTGAGTGAGTGAGTGAGTGAGTGAGGTGAGTGAGTGAGAGAGAGAACTCTGGAGAACCCGAGACGTTGCCCGAGTCGAGGTGACGAGACGAACGAGCAGAGGAACGTCTGTATTGCGGTCTACCTCGGGTTTGATTCTTCTGCTGCTGTTACCGCTCTTGCCCGGAAAGTTCCTCGTATGAACGTACATACTTATACGCCTAGAGCTGTCTCTCGGAGATACGCACAGTTGCGCGTGATCGTTTCGTCCTTGAGAAAAACAAACCAAGAGAATTACCGCGACTGCTGCCGGGTCTCGAAAAAATTATGAAACGTCATCTCATTTCTACAATCGAGAGAATCGAAAAGAATGAGCGTAGTATGGCATTATTCGTCTATGTAGCATGATCGGCAAACAAGGACGAGTTTGCAGGCCAATATCGCCTCTGCAATGTACCAGAGTCGACGAAGCCGATATACTGCCACATGTTTGCGCTAGTATATCGCTCTGTGCACAGCACGTACTTGAACGAGTACCTCGAGACTTTATGTGTAATCTCGTTATGGACATTCGCATGGACTCACTGCTGCTGCTGTCTCTGCGACGACTCTCGAATAAAAAGCGATGGACGCGTACTCTTAAAAGGGGCTTGCCCTTTCGTATACTCCCGTCGATCGAGAAGAGACACGGCGAGGCGAATAAGAAGAGCATCGGAACACAGTGACGGGCACACCTTTATCTCACTTTTTATATAATAATAACCAACTAGAGCTCACTGCACCATACACCCGCAGAGACACGGCGTCTATTCGGCTTCATATTACCTGTCTTTCGATTTTAGTACATGGATGCATTTAAAACCTGTCAAAACATTATATCGGCATCGAAAGCGGCAGCTGCTAGTGACAACGATGAAAACCATATATGTAACACCGCAGTCGCTTGTAAAAGGGGCGTCTCGAACAGTACGTTCGTTTATAAAGTGCAATGGCAACAGCCTAGCTCTGTTATGCGCACACACAGGTAAAGTGTAAAGAATTTTTTTTTTTTTCTTTACCGATGAAGGAATAATAGTGTAGTACTGACCTCGGTTATCCTCGTATTCGAAGATAGTTCATCGGCGTCGTCCAGAAGCGATGCCACTCACCGCGATCACGTTCCCCGTTGTTTCGCACTGGCGAATAACAGCGTGCATCGCACAGAGCATCACGGGCGTCGCTTTTCCACGCATACCTACTCTCGTTCACTCTTGTTCTCTCCTCTACACTCGTATCATACACTTTACCGTTTTTTAACAATTTGTTTGCCAACAACACTCGGTCTCATTAACGATACGATAATACCAAGTAAAAGATCCCACGGTCGTTGCGCGCTTCTCGATAAAGGAAACAAAAACGGAAACAGCAACAGCAACAGCAACAGCAACAGCAACAGCAACAGCAACAGCAACAGCAACAGCAACAGCAACAGCAACAGCAGCAACAGCAGCAGCAGCAGCAGCGCTGCCGAGAGTTCCAGATATCGAGGAATAAACCGCGCGTCGCACGTTACCGCGCGTTTGTGCTCGTCGCTCCGTAACGCAAACGCAGCGGTGAACGATACGCTATGCTCTCTTTTCGACCAAGCCTACTATTCTTATCTATCTACGAGGGCTATGAGGGAGTAGAGGAGAACACACGTTGCACACACGTTTTGTCTGCTACTCCTCGTTCACTGCTGTTGCTGCTGCTCTTTAGCTGTATCGGTAGAAACACGACTGCGCACTGCGCTACTCGAACATGGCGGCCGGAATACGGACACGACAGACAAATCCACGACGCGACAATTTTTTTTTTTTTACTTTCGTATAGGTGGCGCCATCTGTAGTACTTGCTCTAAATGAATTTTATGTTTCGAACAGCATCGGCGCCGTTTAATCGCTCCACAAATTTCAATATGAAGAGGAATATTGAAAGAGATAGAGAGATGTTTGCAGCAATTGAAACGTACATAAAACAATGAGATCTGCATTAATGGTCATGTCAACGTAAAAAGAATATTTGAATGGGAAGGACTGTTCAATGAGCTGACAATCTGTGTGAGCACATTAAACCCTCTATGTCGATCGTCTCTCGCTGTACATGTATATGATTATACATCAAGTTTTGAAATTATTCTACATCGCTTATTTCCTATGTGTACTTCGTTTATTACAAATCGATACGGCGTACGAGCGTACTTCGTACACGATTTGAACGATAAGGATATTTAACGCCGTAGGAAGGCTCGCCCGTGTCGACTATAATAGTTTGGGCTTGTCGACGTACTGTTTGCCGTGATGAATAATCGTAGCGAAAGTGCCGGCAACCATAGCTCCCCAGAATAGTATGTATAGTAGGGCTTCCGTTGTGTACCTCGCGGGAAGTATCACTGTCGCAACTAGCATCGATGACGCAACCAGAAGAACAAGAGGGAAAGTAGCGTAGCGCCAATTTCGTTCAGTCTCCAACGGGCATCTGATCGATAAACATTCACCTTCTTGAACGATGTAACGGCCTAAGAAGAGCTCCAAGGAATCCTATTTAATAAAACAACAATAATAATAATAATAATAATAATAACAACAACAACAACAACAACAACAATAATAATAATAATAATAATAATTTTTAAAAGCACTCATAAATCAAAGCTGCTTATGGAATCAGTTGGTCGATCACAATTTGTGGACGCTAGGATCGTGCTAGACTCACTTGTCTGTAACCGTCAGCAAAGTTGTTCTTGTAATATCTCGTCAGCGAGTTTATACCGTCTCTCATAGCCCCCCACTTGGTACGCTTTCCGGTCCTCGTGAAATCCGTTTTGAGTGCTCCAGTTCCGGAGTACTGAATACTGATAACATCCGCGTTATCCGCCCAAACCTACGAAGGAAGTTTATAACTGTAGTTAACAATCTTGTGAGCGAAATAGATATTGCCACTTCCGAATGCACCTGTTTGAATAAATTTTCGAGGGACGGATGCTCATCGAGATTTCTGAGTACGCCGAGCCTCACCAACCCCTCGGTCAATACGCGTTTCGCCAGCATACTCTGAACGACGTTTGTGCGGTCCAAGCAGTCGATGCAATTGGTACGAAAGACACCGTCCTGCACGGAGAGCAACGCACCATCCTTGGACAGCAAGAAGTAACCCATTTGCTCCTGATCGTGGGCCAATCGGTCCATCAGAACATTGAGTCGATCCCATCTCATGTGACGACATTCCGCGTGAAAATCGAACGCCTCGTACCTAACGTTCTGATTGCCTATTCTCAAAACAATGTCCCGATAAGACTTCTCCAGTAAGTCCTCGGCGCCGCGATGATCAATCTACGAGACGCATCAACATTTTAAGTTCCTTCATCGTACTCTGTTGCTGAAGTACATACCAAATTAACTAGGATTTGTTTTCCATAGTGAAAGATTTGCGCGTCAAAGTGCCTGGAGCACGCTATCTGATGATCCTCGTGGGGACTAAGTTGCGGTTTCGGCTTGTATTTGAGATTCGGCGCTTGTTGCCAAAATAGCGGAATGGATCCTCTTGTTTGTACGAATGAACTGCGATCTCCGTTCGCCTCAATCAATTGCTCGGTCTCGACGTAGTTGGAAACATTGCCATTGGCATCGATACCCCGGGAGAACAGACGCGTTCCTGCACGATGAACACTGCGACGGGATACAATACCCCATGTGAACGCCATGCCGTTTACAACGAACGAGTTTAACGATACGACTAATAAATAAGCGTCAAGGAACATAATAGAAAATTTGCATTCTGAATATCGGCAATTTTTCGGTGTCCAAAGCGTTAAAAGCCGGCCCGTTACAAAGGATACAGCCATGAACGATGGGTAAACAAAAGTTGTGATGCTCGGGTCGAGCCGTCAAGTCTTGCAAGAGATAAGCGTTCCACACGAATCGCGAGTCTGCCCGATCGTGTAGCGGCATCTGTAAAAAGTAACAAAAGAGCTGGTTAAAAATGTACTCCGATGTCAATGAGGTAAAGATAGGAAAATTTAAGAATATACCTGAAGAAATTCAGGGGTTGTATTGTGCAAACGTTGCATTGTGTGACTGAGATCGTATGTATAACTGAAGTAAAAGTAAGGCTCGTTCAGAACCATCTTGATCATTTCCAGATATGTGGTATTGTTTTGAATCTGCTTTTCGCTCAAGTGAAGCAAAGATCTGGAGTAGGGCAACATATCCGTAGACACTATTTTGAAGATCTCCTGACCCGCTATGGTTCCGAGCCTTTCCGCATCCGTTATTACAATCAAATAGCGACATGCCAACAGACGAATCGTGCCGATTATGCCCCAAATTTTACGACGACTTGCAGTTTGTGGAATCTGACTTGCCGTTCCAACTGAAACAACGAAATACAATGCCGATTAATTGCATGTGTCATAATAAAAAATATGTAACATAGAAAAATATAGCATAAAAGTGTGTTACCCTGGGTATAGATTTGCTGACTCACTCTGTCGATCACTAGCAAAACTTTTGTACCCACGGGTTCTACATAAAATTTTTCTGGCGTGGCATATCTGTAATAGAGAATTAAAATTTTTTTTGCATATCTGATTCTAAAGACAAGACAGAGCTACATTTACCCGAGTAACGTAGAATTACTGGCAAATTCATGGAGTAACTAATTCATATGTATAGCAATATTGACAGCTGTCTGACAGATTACAGCGTAGGAGAAAAACATGCTATTCGCCGATTACTCACAGATATAAATCATCGTAGACGTCGGTATTCAGGGTCATGTTGCGAGCTGTTAATTAAAACACCGTCGTAATATAACTCCGCAGAATTATAGAGGCATTAATTCAGCCAAAGTGAGAATATATTGTGACGGTAGATTCGTATTTACAGATTATTAATATCTATTATCTTATTACCGGCGGACTAGATGAGAAATGAATTAAAACACAACGCGTATTACAATGAACATACGTTGAGCGTCGAAGATACGTGAATCCTAATTTACAACACGACAATAGGCTGGACACTGGAACGTTGAACATTGACACGATAGCGATTGGGGGTTATATCTTGTATATATCTGTATGGAGCAAAAAAAAATGTAACTCCGCACGCCTCTGGTGGCAACCGCACTCGAGTACATGCATCTACTGACTTATCATGATCAGGGGCCCGTTCAGAAACTCACTTTGGATAACATAGAACGACAGAGAAAGTGCTGCGCTGGTGCAAATGTCAGAGGGAGAAACTAGTTACGCCGTTACGCGGGTATGATTTCTGAACGCGGCCAAGCGGATAGCACAGGCGCTCGACCATAACCTCGCCAGTTGATACAATCGACTGGATGAGTCGAAAAGGTGTGTTACAATTGAACGTTTAAACAAAGTTAATAAGCGAGCTATGGCCCACCGTTTGCTCGGTCGACGATTCCCAAGCGCACCGAACAAGATGAAAAAACTCGGTCAACAATTTAACTACCTGTTGCTATTGGATTTTGAGGCAACATGCGAGAAAAATGTGCCTCTAAAACCCCAAGAAATCATTGAATTTCCATGCCTCGTTTTAAGTACGCAAGATTGGCAAGTAAAAGATTTATTTCATCAGTACGTCAAGCCGAGAGTCCATCCAATCCTCACTTCGTTCTGCACAGACCTCACGGGTATAATGCAAGAAACTATCGACGATCAGTCTCACTTTCCCAATGTGTTTGCCAAATTCAACGAATGGTTGACGACAGGAGGCTTTCTTCGAGATGACAACACAAGCGCGTTTGTCACTTGCGGTGATTGGGACTTGAAAATTATGCTCCAGAGCCAATGCAATCTCGAGGGTTTGAGTGTACCTAAGCATTTCGACAAATGGATTGACCTCAAGAAGTCATATTGTGACGCGACCGACTTGTATCCGAGAAGCCTGAAGCACATGCTTATCAATTTGGAACTACCGTTGCAAGGAAGACTTCATTCTGGCCTGCACGACGTTCACAATATGATGAGAATAATCGTGAGGCTCAACGAATTGTACAATGCTACTTTCAAGATAACATCAACCAGAGAATCCAATATCTATCCATGGCTATAAAACTTGAGAATTATTATTTGGCAATGCCTTTGCTCTGAAAAAGTACAAAATTATTTTACATTTACAGTTAAAGTATTAATTTCACTTATTTGTAATAATAATCTATAGCGTTGTATGATATAGAATTGTGACAAAATAAAAATGCTTATTCTACGTGTCCTTGAATGGAGGGAGTTGAACCTCATCGAAGTAACACTCTTATCTGTACATCACGCTTGTCGTTGGCCGTGAAAACTTGAAGTACCGCCTCAAGACTGCGATCCAGACGCTTCTTGCACTGAACTCGAAGGGGAAATCCACGTCTCGTGGGTATCATACCTTCGGCAGGTACCACGCTCAGATATTCGGCGTGTGACAATACAGTCTCGAACGGCTGGGCTACGTTCGACGAACTCATTATCATCACCGTTGCTTCGTTTACAGAGGGTGGTGTTAGGGTCAATAACGATGGACTGACTGAAAAGTCGTCCTCGTATATTCTTTCCTTCACAGTGCAATCCATTAGCGTCCTGACGAAAATAATCGATATGTTGTAGAGGCATAATTGTGAAAGCTGTACTTATAAATAAATTACATTCATAAGTGGAACTATGATTGGAAAAAATATACGCACTCGGATGGCATAAAACTTTCTTCGGTAGCCGGAAAGATATTGCTGTCGTCACTGCAGAGTGAATAAAACATCTGTGAGTCGTCGGCGTTGTCATGTAAAATCGACATCGACTCTTCGGCGTTTACTTCCATAGTCAGCATCACTTCGTGCTGCCGAACTCCTCGGCACAGATCTCCGAGATTTTCCTACGAATAAAACGTGTTAGTATCGTATCTCAATTGAAGGCAATTGCAGATAGCCTGGGACAACCCTTTACCACCGAATCCCGTATAGTGCTGAGATCGTGTATCGGCGTTTCACCCGGAAAGACCTTGCAGATTGGATAAACAACGTTTCTGAACGCTTCAGTTTCTTTTCCGCTCATCTGGCCGTTTTGACTCAGTTTTTTGTATAAGCTTGGAAAAAAAAAATAAAAATATGTGTTTTACACAGCGCACGACCCCGCAGTGCCGGATGCGATGAGATTGCATTATGGATTTCTTACCGACGAATTCTCAGCCGCGTCGGCTCATCCCCATGAGTTATCGCTAACGTTCCTACGTGAGATACATTTGCTCGTTTAAGTAACGCGAGATCCTCTTTTCGTGGGCGAAATTCCAAGGTCACCCATCGAACTTCCTTAGGGCCAAGCAATAACTCAGTAGGATCCACGTGCCAGCTGGATACCATAGCGGGATAGACAGCTATAAAAATATACATATTATAGATAATATGCCTCCTTCTTCTTTTGAGAGATATCTCGAAGATACCTTTTGGAGTTAATTTAACTTTTGCGTACGAGCAAAGGTCTCCGGTATTTTGTAGTTTTATCTTAGCATCCAGTGTACCACCTGAATTTAAACTACCGAGTGATAGCCACAATTGACCACCCGTGTCTTTGAATGCCTCGGTTATTTCAACTTTTCCGATCCCACCGTAGCCGTACAGTAATATCTACAGTGACAAGAGCTCGTTCAATTTATGTCGTCTGATCGATTAACCATCCAGACTGGCAATATATTTACCACTTTCGACGGACGAGACTCGGAGCTTTCTCTCTTTGGTTCATAGTGCTTGAAGACTATCCTTCCAACTGAAGCGCCAGGATTATTCGGACCAAAGACAATCGAAAATGTTCTGCTCTCCATACGCTGCAGTCCCAATACAATGTGGCTGGCGACTTGTTGCCGGTCCCGTAAAAACTGCAATGCATCGTTAGGAGTAGAAAATATAACTCTATATACCAAAGTCGTCTATCGAATATACTACCTTGAAGCTCTTGTCATTGTCGACTATCGTAGCTTGAAGTTTGATCTTGTTGTTGCTTGTATTGCGAATTGTGAATTCTTTAGTGTCTTGCTTTCCGACCTTTATACTGTTCCATACGAGTGACGCGTGCGTTGCTCGTATCGAAATTACGTCACCGGCTACGGTTCCACCGGATGCGGAACTGAGCGGGGAATTTCTGCCGGAAATTCCGGACCTAGAGAAGCATGCATCGTATTCGTGGTGTTGTATTTTTACAGAAATAGGCTCTCAAACGTACCTATTTGATGCAGAACTGTGAGGCGATGTCGGCGAGCTTACAGATCCCACGTGTTGCTGAGGTGTATCACATCGTAAATAGTCACACGGCTTCTCAGCAGAAAACGATATTGATTTTGCTGGGGTCCGATAGCCGGTGAGTTGCATTTCTTTTATTACAATGTCTCTTCCCCCTTTCTCCTCGTCGTTGATACTCAGCAATAATTTCGCTGTCGCAATGCCCGCTTCTTTATCTTTGTTCCGCGTTATTTGCAAATTAAATTGATTATGCGTCCATGCCAATTGAGAAGATACGAGTATTGAAAAATAATTATTGCTCGTACTTCTCTTTTCATTGTCGGACGGATCATTGTATCGGATAGTCGCGTTGAATTGCTCGGCGGGTTTCAATACCAGGCGCATGGAATCATTGTCACGACTACACTGGATATTTGGACGGTCATCCGAGTGCTCTATGATGAACGTGTGATGGTCGTTCTGAGGACACAAGAAATTACGCTACAGTAACGTTTTCTCGACGGATTGTTGGGATACGCGATGGCGAAAAACACATTACATCAATGATCGAAAGAACGAGCGGTATCTCGATGCTATTTTTATTCTCCATTGTAATGGCGAGTGTTTTGCTCAGACGATCGGCCGTAGTTTCAAAATCCAGTTCATCCTTTCCGGACTGTGATGAGACAGCAATGTTCAGTTCTTCCGGTACAAAGCATATGACATGTTGCAACCTGCATGTTATGCGTGTCGGCATTTCGGACATCTCTACATTCAATGCCGCGATTATCGGCTTACCGGGCTTCAGAACTTTCACGCCAACCTTTAAACATTAATCAATGAGTAACGTCTAGACAAATTTAATAAATTATACCAAGTTTATTGGAAAGACTTTGGGCCCGGTTGTACCTTGACCGTTTTGCATGCATCAGGTAGCAGCATCATCTTTGGTGTCACTTCCAACTCGATATTGTCTGTTTCACCTTGAATTTGATTCAAGCTTAATGAGCATATTATCCATCGATGGCTATTGTTCTCAAATTCAACGTCCACTTCGCTTCGTACGCCGGCAACACAATTGTGTAGCTCTTGAGTGTTTTTGCTGATACGAACGTTCTCTGAAATTGAGCGTCAATTGCTTTGGAGAATATGAGACAAGGAAATGATTACAGTACTGATCGGATAATTGTTACCGTTGAGATCAGATTTATCGTTTGGAGTATTGCTCGACATGCTAGCTTCTAGAGCCGATCTTTGAGCCCAAATCTCTTCTTTCTTTATCCGAGAGTGGTTAATCTTTCGCGGTGATTCCGTATCGCTACGAGTCTGGAAACCAGGTTGAGATTCCATGTACTTGAAAGAAGCGCCGAGGTCTTGCGTTGCCGTCGAATAATTATTGACTTCTAAAAAAGTTTTGGTACTGTAGGTCCGATGAAAAGTTGTGACACTTCCACTGCACATTAATAACCTACCAGCATTTTTCGCGTATGAGTTCGGAATGTTGACCGTAGAAGTTTCACGAATCTTTAATTTGCCACCGAGTATCTCTGCCAGGCTGCTACTTGGTTCGGAATTAGTAACGTCACCAAATTTGGTCGAGGCGAGAGAATTCCGCGACGCATTCTGATACTTTAACGGTACCATATCACTTGTCGTTTTGCTGTCCGGAGACAATTTTACAGTTCGGCCAACCAAGCCTGTTTCGTTGTCAACTTGTTTACTACTGTTTAATGAATAAACTGGCAACGAACATCTAGATATCGGCAAGGTATACGTGTTACTTATTAGATTCTCTGTGTGCTTTGATGCGCACTTTTTTTTCTGTTTTTTTGCCATCATAAATTGATCGACCAAGCTTCGTGGGGTACCATTGTCTATGTCTTGAAGAGTCTGCGCAATTGTACTCAGACTCATCATTGTATGTTCTTTGGCGGCATCAGCGAAACTGGCCGATAGTTTGTCATCCTTTTCGTTACTATTTGTTGAATCTACCGATGGGCAATAAAGATGATTGACGATGGTAAATAAGAAAAAAATCTGTAAGAGTGTCACAAAAAAAATTAACATACCTTCGGTCATCGTGGTAACATCTACCAAAGGAGTATTTTTCATGCTTCTCTTGGGGCTTTCAATTTCGAGACCGAAGCTTGGTCTTTCACAAGTTTTATTACTTTCGGCTAGTCCACCAATATTACCACATTTCCTCTTGAAAAACTCACCCACTGACACCTTACGACCCGCGCAAGAACTGCAAATAAAGTTGAATATTACAATGATGTTGCAATGAATTAGGATATGTTCACTTACTCTATACTCAAATCCAAGTCTCCGATAATTCCGGAGAAGCAAGACAACTCAAGATGCTCCTTGTCAGTGCTCGTAGCTATTGGCAATGCGTACGAAGCATTTTGCTGCCAGGATATCTCATCCGCAAGCAATTGGCTTGCCATTTGCGAGCCAGATTGAAACTCTTCCTTATCGAATTGACCAATTCCCCCGGTGTTTTCTGATCCAAAACTTATGCCACCTGTATTTCGCACAGGCGCTCGCCCATGTCTGTTCTCCATACTTTTGCTCATTGTCGACGAGCGTGCGGTTATTTCATTAGGCTCAAAATTTACCTGAAAAAATATTGGTGATACACCCAATATCAGTAAAGGTGATGTCAATAGGTCCAACTCAAGTAGTACTTACACTGGCATTACTAATTTTAGTTCCAGGTGTTTGTAAGGTACTCTGCTCCTTTGACATTGATGGTGACAAATTGAAGGGCGAATCTACAAGAATCAAAGGAGTTTCATCTCCAGATAAATTTGCCAAATTGACGTCGTTCTCCTTATTTGTGTCTGAAACCGTAATTGTGATAACCATACAGTACAGACTACCATAATGATAGTTGTAAAAATAATGGTGTAGCTATAAATAACTAGCTAAGCATACTCTGTATCGAATTGGGAAAGTGAATGTCACTGCATCGCTGGAGTAGTTTTCTAGCCAATTCTCTTTCATGTACGATACTGCCAAAGTTTGGTATTTGTTTTTCACCTGATACATTGTCGTCGCTCAAGACTGAAATAGATTAATTTACACCAATTCTAAAATATCCATAAACATTTCATGTTTGTATATTTACAGAGTGAGAGATTATCCAGGATGCCCAGTGATGTATCATCCATGTTGGTAGAATTTTCAACATTCCTCAGAGACAAGTTGTACTGTCTGCCTCTGGGATAATCTATATCCACAAGCTTGGATCGTAACCTTAAAACATACAGATTCACATCGATTGAGAGAACTGCTATTGTTAAATAATCTTTTTTTTTTTTTTTTTTTTTTTTTTTTTTTTTTTTTTTTTTTTTTTTTTTTTTTTTTATTTTTTTTTTTTTTTTTTTTTTTTTTTTTTTTTTTTTTTAGTCTTCAGTATCTGTTCGTTCGAATCCATTGTGCGTTCAACTTTCTACAATAACGTTAACAATATCGGTGTCCGGTCAAACGCCTTGGTGTTCGCCCATTGCGGACTTAACAGTTTACTGTTTTGTTTAATAATTATACACAACCATGTACATTGGTTTTTTTTTTTCGGCACCCTTCGTCACTCTTCGTCACCCATCGTACTTGCAATTCCCGCGCAAAACTCTATTGTCTATCGAATGCCATGATTCTTTTACAATTTATCTGCAAAACGTAAAAGCAACAGCGAAAATGATATTTCTTCGGGAGACTGATAATCAACCCATAATTTTCGTCGTCTTGGGAATTCGAAACCAAGAGGATAGAAATAATATATGGATTGACATTTTAGTACTTAAGTGCTTACTAACCCCATTTCTTGGACGGTTTCAGTGTGTTGTTTTTATTTTAGCATGAGTGTATATTTTTATTGAATCAATCGTTCAATTGTCCTCTTTTGTTTCCTCATAAAATATTTGAAGACGTAGAATAAAAATTGGAAGAAACGTCGAGAAATACAATTTTTGTCTATGTTCGACCAACTAACTGGCAATGAACATCGAATTATTTTCTCATCAAACTGTCTCAACTGTCGCTTTATAAGGTAGTTCGGCGGTGAAGGGCCAAAGTCAAAATAATTACTTCAAACTTTTTCGACTTATTCACATCATGATAAAAAAAATAGAATAAGGCGTCATAAAGCTTTAGGACGATGTAAAAAGACCATTAGTGATTGCTTTTTTCGTCGTATAACATAATTTTGCATGAAATAGATTAAAATAAGGTCCGTGTTAGTGCGTTATCTGACTAGTTTTCAATTGCTGCCAATTCCTAAACGCTCAACTTCAGAGATTATTTCAATTAGTTATTGCGTTATATGATAACACCCTCAAGTTCATTAATTTCCAATTAACATTTTCGATGGAAAAGTTAAAATTCAATCTCCAATTTCACTCCAGTTTTTTTATTAACATTCTTTTTATGCGCCAAATCAGCGCAGCGACTTGGCATCGCCGCACGGTTCGTGTAGTTGGCTCTAGCCATATAACCTAACCTTCAAGTATCTTAAACGCGGAAGATACAAATTTTTAAATGCACTAAATCAAACTCGGAGGCAAATTTGTTAAATTCCAAGACGGCGAACTTTGTAAACGATTGTTTCAAAAGCTCGGAAAAAAAACAACAGAAGGAAAGGTGTACAAGAAAATGAGAGAACATTTTTGTTTTGCTTTTAAATACGCTGGACTTTAAAGTTTATTTTTTGCATCGCTACAAGCTACACTGACTTTTAGAAAAAAAAAAATTAGCTACGTTCCAAACTCTGTTGGTTTTTAGAAGAAAAAAATTGCTTACGCTGACCTTTAGAAATTTTTTTTGCTTACGCAGACCTTTAGAAATCTTTTTTGCTTACGCTGACCTTTAGAAAAATTCTTTGTTTACGCTGACTTTTAGAAAAAAATTTTGCTGCGCTATGAGCTACGTTGACCTTTAGAGAAAGAATATTTGATTTGCTACAAGCTAATGGCCTTTAGGAAAAAAAATTTGTTTACGGTGGACTTAAAAAAAAATGTTATTACCATAAGCTAGACCAGCCAGTAAAATCTTTTGGCTAGCTACAAGTTACACTGGCTTTTAGAAAATATTTTTTGCTCCGCTGTAAGTTATGCTGGCTTTGGAGAATATTTTTACTTCCTCATAAGTTACGCTGGTTTTTTTTTAGGCAATCCGTTATCTCAGTTTAATTTCGTACATGCTACGGGTGATTTTTGTCCCGTCACCTTTATTTATTTTCCTGTCGTCATATTAGCACTTTATGCTGATAACCTAGTTCGGATACTACCGTTTCAATGGCCGATTAATTTTCGCTTGAATAAACTTATCGCGACACTTTAAAGTACGTAACAATCTTCGTACAAAGATATTTCCCATTTGAATTCGACGCGCAGACGCAGCGCCGATCCTAGCGTGCGGTGCTGCCGCGTCAGCACTTGCGAGTCGTAAAAACGATCATTCGAGCACCGAAAGAAGAACTTTAATAATTAATTTCTAAAAAACTATACGGTAGATCGTGTTCAGCTTCAAGGCTAAGCTTTATTATAGTGTCCTCTTTCCACCGAAACATTTTGTTTAGACATTTTTGGGAAAGGATTTTTCGCAAACTAGTGTTATTCATAAGAAAACATCTCATTTCCTATAAGACCCGTGTTAAAACCACCCAACTTCGAAATTAAATATCTCTCGAACGGTAGACGGTTAATTATTTTTTTTCTGGGCTCAATCGATTCAGAAGTGTTCGATCTTACGAAATGAAAAATAAAATAAAATACTTTTTGCAAAAGGATTTCACCACCGAACTATCTTATGAGGAGGCCCTTGCGGTGAGTGCCGAAGTGCGAGAGACACACACAGGGCCATCGGGATTCTGTGAGAGCGAGCCAGAGGAGTTTTGACTCGCCGTAAGAGCCTATGAAACACGTTCTCAGCGTGTCTCTCTCGCTCCACTGAGAGCGCTATTGATGCTATCTCACTCGCACTCTATAATATTTCACATGCTCTTAAGAGAAGTAAAAACCCCCTTTCGCTCGCTCTCACACAAATGGTATGGCGCTGTCTCTCTATTACTTTATTATTATTTATTTATTTATTATTTATTATTATTTATTTAGTTTATTTGATTTATTGGATGTATTATGATTTACATCTGTTATGTTCATTTTATTGTTCATTATGTTTGGCTACCGAGCTGCATGTATGTGCCTAGAGGACCCCTGGTCCTATCGTACAATAAATGGATTCATTCATTCATTTATTCACACTCGGTCGCGCGCCGCACCGGTTTAGCCTCGTCAGGAAAAAAAGTTTTGAAACATTTTTTTGTCGAACCTTTGTTTCTATATAAAAATAATTTATTTGTAAACATTTTTGATATACCTGACAGACTGTCCGCCCTCGAACTCGACAACGCGATGTGGGACGAGGAAATAAACCATTTTTTTGTGTACCGCACGATGAAGTGTAAGTTTATTTTATCAAATGCTTGACGATGTCAAGCATTTACTTCATTTGAAAATCTCATTGTACGGAAATCGATCGCATTTATTAAGCCTACGTCATAGAGAGGTAATAGCACTAGAGCAAGAGGTACAGGAGCCGATGGCACCGGAGCCGAAGGCACACGAGCCGGGGGCACAGGGGCCGGCACGCGGGATACCGGCATTCCCTAGATAGTGAGTCCAAAATGTTTTTACAAATAAATATATCTTCTTGATAATACGAAATTATCTATGTAAGTTATTCAATGATCTTTTTCAGATATTCCCTCGCCACGCAGCTATGGCTCTGTATAATAATTACCACACACTCGTAAAGATATGTCGCGAATGCTGCATCTTGGTGTAGATCGGGATATTGCGACAAGACTAAATCAGATTTATGACAGGAGGAGGATGCATTGAAGATATATTTTTGTAACGCAAGTACCGTGAAAAACAAAAAAAAAAATTTGCCCAAAGAGATGTTTATCAAAACAGTCTCTTAACAAAAAAATTCTTCCGAAAAGACGTTTATCAAAGCAATTTTTTAAAAATCAAAAAAATATGTATCTAAATCTCAAAAAAAAAAAAAAAAAAAAAAAAAAAAAAAAAAAAAACAAAAAAAAAAAACAAAAAAAAAAAAAAAAAAAAAAAAAAAAAAAAAAAAAAAAAAAAAAAAAAAAAAAAAAAAAAAAAAAAAAAAAAAAAAAAAAAAAA
>JAPYZD010004183.1:0-18383 GCA_030522725.1 Ichneumoninae sp. B BG-2022a
TTTTTGTCCAAAAATTTATTATTTGCAACTTCTGATACTTCATCTTGCGGGAATGTCTCTAAACTCTCCATTAATAAATCTTTAGTTGCAAACTCATCAATTTTTTAAATGTAAATTTGCTAAAAAGCCCAAAACTAAAAGCTTATAGCATATGAAATTTAAATCCATTTGATGAATAAGTTTAATGATCAGAGAGTGTTTGAAATAAAGGAAAAATTATTAAGCATGATTAATTTATTGAAAGATGTTTTATTTTTTTAATTCCGAAAATGATTACCGTTTCAGGTCTGCTAAACATTTAACTATTTTTTTGTTCTTGAATTTCAAAGTCGTGCTTATATTTTCAAACTCAAGAAAAGTTGGAGCGGAAAGAGCTTCGCATAAACTGATTTGATTAATGTTGTAGTTTTTTTAGCTTAGCTGGTAAAGTATTTGCTTTATAAGTAAAAAATCACTGCTTCAGATCCGGTAAAAGGCTGCATAAGTCCGTAAATTATTCTTAAATGTAACATATTTAAGTCGTTATTTATTTTTTACTTTAAATTTGTTTACACCCGACTCACAGCGTCCTAATTGATGACAATGTTTGAGGGAATTACAAAATTAATCAACTGATTATTACAATCATTTGATTCTTACTGTTTTCCAGCCGTCAATTACCGGGAATAATATTTAAATTTAATCAAATTTTATCATGTAACAGCTCGAATCACAAAACACATTATACATTTTAAATCTCACCTCTTATTTTATTTAACTTCTATTACACCCGACTAACAGTGTCTTAATTTATAACAATGTTTGAGGGGGATCCCCCAGCTTTCAGTTATCGGGAATAATAATTAATCTTAATAAAATATTAATATAAATCATGTACCAACACGAGCCACAAAATACATAATACATTGAATAAATCACATTCCATGATTCCTGAATTTTATTCGCAGTGGAAAGTGTCTAAGATATACAAGAAATATCATGAGATTTTATAACAAATAAAAATTTCAAATTGGACCAATTATAAAAGCTCTTCAGCATATCAAGCCTGGGTGCTGAAGCGTTTTTCCCTTAAGCAAATATGACTTGATCTCATCTCTTAAGTCCTTTGAGAATTGCCAATCTAAATAATGAACCATGAAAAATGAAAGCATGCAAAAATTCAAAGGCTCGATAGAAATAATTTCATTCCATAAGAATTAAACAACAAGCAATGTCGAAGTTATTTTTTCTCTTTATGGTGAAAAGGAGAGGGTTTTTTCAGCTTTTATAAATTTAAACGTTAGTAATATTGGGTCCGCAGAAAGAATTAAAACCATTGAGAGGTTTAGCGGGGCCTGTGAACAAGAAAATTAATAAAATAAAACTTTTTCAACCGCAGTGCTTAAGTCTCTACTCTGTTATTGAATAGAAATTGGTTAAAGTTGATCATAAATTTGATGCTTATAATTTTCATCAATCAATTGGTTGAAATCATATAGGTTTTAGCATATGAGATTTAAAATATAATTAAGAGAATAAAATTTGCTTGCTTCAATTCATGTATAATCAAATTGTTGAAACAGGTAGATATACAGCGAGCAATTAGAAAGGCTAGACTTCTTTTATATTCTAATATTTGAGTGTTGCTCCACCAGAAACAACATTTAATAAATCTTCTAGTAAAGTATCTAAAAATTTTTCATAGGATTGTGAAATGAAGGGAATTTAGAATTGATTATGTTTTTTGAATACAATAGACTTATAGCCTTTTTAGCTTAGGTGGTAGAGCATTTGCTTTGTAAGCAAAAAGTCACTGGTTCAAATCCGGTAAAAGGCTCCATAAGTCTGTATATAATTCTATGCGATATATAGAATGTTGGGAAGTGATTCTGATACCTTACATTGAGTACCTTTGTATTAAGTATTCGAAATAAGTTTATAGTTCAGTATGCCTTATGATTCATGGCAAAGTGTTTTAGATACATGAAAACGATGTTAATATTTGCATGCATGTGCTTGTTAACTAACCTGTACCTTTAATAAAAGTAATACAAACTTAAGAACCTTAAACAATGCCGAGTTCGTCAAATACCGACAATCTGGATTTTGCGAAACGTAAATCGCTTTCAAACGAACATAATAATGGTGTCCGCACCAGGATAGAAAACATAGTTTCAGTTGCGGAAGCGTTGAGCGTGTATGTTAAGGATTGTCAGCGATATTTTTATTATGTTAAGCAAATTGATGAAGAAATCCAATTAGAGAAGGCAACGAAAATCTTATTTCGTTTAGATTTCAAGGAGTTTCAAGCTTTAGATAAAGAATCGTTGGAGAACTGGGTGGATTAAGTTTCCAAAAAATGCAGACAAGAACAGCTTAGTGCACGGCATTAAATGAGGCTGTAGCAGGGATTATATCATCAATTGATGGGGTTAAAAACCATGAAGAGCTAATTAATTCTGTTTCTAAAAGGTTATTTCCCGGTTCGAAGTATGTTTTTTACCTGGAACGTCAATCATTTGATGATTTACGTTATTTGTCAGCAGTAATAGCTGTTAATCGATTGAAGAATAAAGTAGTGAGATACTTATATTTGTGTAGTTGTCAAAATATGCAGCCAAATATTGGTCAAACTCCCCCACATTGAGACCACTTATTCACAAAACTACAATTTTAGAAAACATAATCATTCATCCCTTTCAATTTCTAACCTTTCCCTCAGCTTGAAAGCTTCGTCGACTAAATTGTCAATAGTTTTCTCGTGGAAAGCTCTAAAGCTTAACGCCCACCATTGTGGTATGCGAATATAGAGTGTTGCAGAAACTTTTAATACTTTTTAAGTTTAGTGATGCAAGTGGCTCTGGAACGCGATCTTTCAATAATTTTACTTATGAGATTTGCACCTATCAAATATACTCTTTGAGATTTATCTCATATACAACTAGAACTTTATATCTCACTTCCGCAACCCGACAGGGTAGGGACCAAGATAGAGAGTATTTTAAATTGATATTTTTTTTATTAAGACGCGTCTTAGACTTCTCATAATCATATAAAGAGAAAACCACCCATTGCCCAACTTCAAATTATAAAACTTGAAGAAGTTCAACGTCCCGTGCAACAAGTTTTGACTGAATTAATAAATATTGTCGAGCTTTCAGGCGCAAAATAGCTCGATCGGCATTTATATTTTATTTAAACCTCTGCAAACCACGAAATCTGGCTTCAAAATTAAAAAAAATGAAAAAAGGCAAAGATCCATTAACCAAATTAAGAATTGCATTATCAATCATCGTAGCGTCACTCAAAACACATTCAAAATCTTCAAAGCATATTTGCAACCTTAATCAATCGATTTAAAGATTAATGAACGCTTCATTTAAAGCATTTCTATTACGATAGTACGGTGACGTGAATAAAAATTTGCAGAAATATATCGGGTCACAAAATCTTTATATTCCTCTGAGATTAAAGCTAACCCTCTTTCTGATAAAACCAATGATGGAACACCAAAGGCAGGTATCCACCGAGTTCTGAGAAATTTAATTACTGCCTTTGTTGTTGGAGCTTCACACACTTGAGTAATAATGTATTGTGTACAGTAATTAATTACACATAAAAAGTGATATATTAGCGCTCCCCAATCAATTAAACCGACAAAATTAAGAAAAATAAGATCAAGAGCTATTGGACTTGTAAGAATACCTCTGAAGGTATAAACTTTTGGTACTGGAAAAAATCTTTTACACACTTAATAACATGAATTTAACTCTCTGATATCCTTAACCATTCCAGTCCACCAAACCCATTTCTCCACTCTTTTTAACGCTCTATTAACACCCGCATGCACCCCATATTTACTAAAATGAAACTAATATATCATTTCATTTTTTAGATTTTTCGGAATAAATAATTTGCCACTAATTATATGGTAACTTAACTTGTCCTCCCCCAAAATTGAATTTTTCAAATCATCTGCAGACACAAGCTTATAAGCTTCAATAATTTCTGTAATTGTTGGGATTCGCGGAGCAAAAAGAGAAAACGGATTATTCTGAATATTAAAAATTGGAATAGCAATAAAATCTATTACTTTTGATTCTTTTTTTTCATGTGGGAAAGCTTGGCTCATAAAATCTGCAGTGGGGTTTTGTAACCCCAGTTAAGAACGAATTTCTATATCAATTTATTGTAAGTAGAGCGACCACCTCTGAACTTTTTGAGATGTTGATAAATCTATCCACCTCAATTTTTTATGATCTGTTAAGAAAAGGACTTTATACTATTTCAAGAAATTTTTATAACATTCACAAAACCATTTAATTCCGTATA
This sequence comes from Ichneumoninae sp. B BG-2022a, assembly GCA_030522725.1. Lineage (NCBI taxonomy): Eukaryota > Metazoa > Arthropoda > Insecta > Hymenoptera > Ichneumonidae > Ichneumoninae sp. B BG-2022a. Next base: position 4,312 of record JAPYZD010004183.1, read on the forward strand.
CTTCTTTTTCACGAGTATCCCAATTTCTTTCAGCTGATATAAATTTTTTACTTCCGAATTTTAAAAAAACCCATTCATTATCTTATTCCTGCAACAACGCATTCCCTATTCCAAGATAATTAGCATTAGTTACAATGATAAGGTGGCCATTTCCTTTAGGAGATACCAATGAAACATATTCTGCTAATAATTGTCGAAGGACTTCAAACGATTTCTGCTGTAGAGGACCAACTCTGAGAAATAATTGATAAATCGACGTAGATAATAAACAGTTTCAAGAAAAAGTTATAATTCTTCTTTTTTTCTTGGAGCGACGATTTTAATCAAGACATCAATTTTTTGAAGGCCTGCTGAAATTCCTTCAAAACTCATAATATTTCTCAACGTAGACAACACCCAATGTCATAGTTTCAGTTTTTCTAATTTCACTGATAAACCCTTAGAACAACACCGATCAAGTTCAACATCTAAATTTGACAAAAACATATTCAAACTATCCGCATAAATCACAATATTATCAAAATAGATGGATACTCCTTTATCATACAAATCATTAAATTCTGCATTCATCACTCGCATAAAAGCACCCGAGGACACTTTAAGGCCAAAATGGAGTATAACGAACTCAAAAAGACCTAAATAATATGAAAGCCGTAATTTCTGAGGCTTTTTTAGATAGAAATATATTCTAGAAACCTCAAAAAAGGTCAACCTCGCAATACCACTAATGGTTAGATATCTATTGTGATGCGCTCATAAGATTTAAAACTGGATATGTAATATATTTAATCCTTTTATTAACTTAATAATCAATACAAACTCTCCAAGCCCCATTTTGCTTCTTTACCAATACAATCTTGAGGTTTAATCAGACTTACTTGGACGGATAATCTTCCCAGCTAACATATTTTTGAGATAAACCTCAAGTATTTCCTCCATATTATGATTTAAAGGCCTTAATCTCTCTCTAAAAGGCTCTAATTGAACTTCAATATGATATTTTTCACAAGAATTTCCAGCTTGAGGTCTTAACCTACATTGACAATTTTTTAATAAAACGTCGCAAAATAAATTCGCTTCTTTTGAATGAAGATGTCCGGTTATTTGATCGAATTTTTTCCTAGATTGTTCCAATAACACTTCATCCATTATGGAATTCATCCAAGCTACAATTTACTTTAAGAGCACAAACAAGAGGGCGAGAGACTGAGGTAAAACCAATAATTGGAAAGTGTTTATATCTATCTATAAAAATATTATTTAACGGATCGATCAACACATCGAATAAAACTAAATCAGGACAACCAATTAAAGTAGCCATCCCATTATTTTCAACAATATAGAAAGAAATCATCCAATTTCTATCCCTTAATTAAAAAACTCCTCGTAATCTTTTCAGCCTTTTAAATTATTGGATAATAGACGTAGCCTCAAAACCTCATTTAGCCATATTTTTTTACTAACGATTGAGTATGTGGCCCCTGTATCCGCGATAAAATTTGTTGAATAATTATTAATTATTCCCTGAATTTAAAAGACTCCTTTCCTATCCGAAACATGACAAATGAGTTTCTCAAGTTTTTCTAACGCCTCTAGAACAAATCACTCTCATTATCTTGGTCTGAACTACACTCTTCCACTACGTTTTCTGGATGCTCGATTTCTCATCTCTTACGTTTCTAACCAATTTCCATCTTCTTAATTTTCCACCATTCTGCGGCCTTTTGACCCTTCCGAGCAAAATTTTTTCGAGATCTTGTCAATATGTCCTCCGCTATTTTGATTTTTTCCTGACCCGTTTGATCTTTTGTTTGTATAATTTTTGTTCTTCCAAGTAAATTTTCAATCGTCTATACGCGTCTTTTACTATCTTTGAAAGCTACGTTTAAACAAACTTTAAAATAATGACCGATTTTTTTATTTTTACAACAATTATCTTTCTGAGGACATTGCCTATATCAATGACTTGATTTTCCACAGCCCATGCACTTATCATATTGCTTACGGCTAGGTGTGGCATAACCCTTAAAGGTTTGAAAAGGTTTTCTCTTATCTTATAAATTCTCATTCTACAAAAGCTGCATCTTCTTCTACCTCTTGTAAATTTGTTGCCATCCTATTTCTTCTAACTTCATTTTTAATAACAATCAGAAGAGAAGACAACAAAATTTCCTTCAGTTGTAAGAGACCAATACTTGGCTGCATATTTTGATAACTACACACATATAAGTGTCTCGCTACTTTATTCTTCAATCAATTAACAATTATTACTGTTGACAAATGACGTAAATCATCGAATAATTGACATTCTAGGTAAAAAACATACCTCGAACCGGGAAATAACCTTTTAGAAACAAAACTAATAAAACTATATGGTTTAACCTCATCAATTGCCTAACTTTGGGCCACTCAAAAAAGCGATAAACTCTGTAAAATAACAACTATTTTATCGCACATTGACCGCCCCTTCTCTCAACGTGAAGTTTTTAATTGTCTTCAATAGATTGGTTGAAATAAAGCACAGGGCAAAACTTTACCCCACATTGCTTTAAAATCCGCTAGCTTATCTAAAAACTCCTTAAATTATTATCCACCCACTACAACTACCTACTACTCTCAACTGAACCTTTACCCAACCTCAACGCCATTTTACACGTCATTCTGAAGCCAGACGGAGGAATTTGCCCAATAATGATCCAGGATAAACGAATATTGATACTTGAAGCTTTAATATGGACTCGAATCCGGATTAATACCCCAGAATTCATAAAATTCCACGATCAATTCGGATTTACACCACAATCAGGCTGTCTCTAGCATCTCCCACAAACAAAAATATTCCTATCTAAACTTGACAATGCCTGCTTCCTCGACCTCTCCAAAGCATTTGATTCCATGCTCCGTGCTTATGTTATTGTTTGCCTTGGAGAAGTTATTGGGCCGAAATTTGACCGATTATTTTCATTGGTTTCCCGATAAACTCTCGCTCCCAGAATCGCTTGTGTCGCCCAAACAACTGCACATTAACTGATAAGAATCGAAGCTAAAATACCACAAGGCGGTATTTTATAACCGTGACTTTTTAATTGTGTTATGAATCTTTTACAGCAATCAATAAAAAATCTCAAACACAATTACCCTGTTCAACTCAACCTCTACGTAGACGATATTTCACTCTTTGCCTCTAATATTCCTTCACTCCAAAGAAATATCAACGCTGCGATCAAAGCCATCTCTGCTTGGGGGTGGTAAATTTAACGCATCAAAAATTGAATTTTTATCCTCTAAAAAACACCATCTATCCATCAGCATCAACAACGAGCAAATCCTCCCCAAACCACAAGCAAAGGTATTGAGCCGTGTATTCAACGACAAAATCTAAATCTATAACTACAAACCCTCTTCCACTTCTACGACAAATTCAATCGCGACTCTCCGACGGATTTCCTCCTTGGTTTGCACTTATGATTTTCAGAGCCAAATATTGGAGCAAAATTCTCTATGGATATTAATTGTTTCCCCCCCACAATAAATTTCTAAAAACCAATCACAAACCTTCGCTCTCTACTACACCTCCACACTTTCCGGACACATCGATGTTTTCTTCAACGTGAAGTCGGGATCCTTTACCACCCAATAATCTGGATTCACAATCTCATAATCTCCTTCTTATGCCATCTTACATCCGAAGAAAAAACACAATTACTAAATAACAATAGCTGGTGGACCACCGCCTCCATTTACCTTGGAGATTATCGATCCCGCAAAGAAATATTAAAAAATCCAAAATGTTAAATCAAATCAATAACAGCCAAATTTACCGAAGCTCTTCTAGAAGAAGCTAAATCTAAAGGAATCTATGATAAAAAAGATCCAGCATGGCAACCTTTATTCTTATACCCAAAATCTTATCTACAACTCCATCAATCATCCCTTGCTACACTATTCCGCGCCCCCTCCATGAATACCCCCAACTTAGGGAGAGTTCTTTATCTTTTCTGCATGAATGGAGAAGACTCTGGCTATCATTTTATATATTAGTGTACTAAACTACCTTCCTCCCTTAATATTGAACAAAGTAACCTAATTCAAATTTCTGGAAACATTAACTTCATCAGATTCTCAGATAATCAAGCACTCAAATGAATGACAAATACCTATATAACTCGTTTACAAAACAACATATCTCTTTATAACCGCCGACTTTTCTACGACATTGTTCTTGTGCCGACTCCACCAAATCCAAATTCCAATTAAGTCAGGGCGAAAACTCTATCTCAACCTGAACTAATAACACCAACTCCCGCAACATGTAGCAACTGCCAAAAGCAATTTAGCAGTATTATTAGATAAAATAAACACAAAAAATTCTCTTATAGCCGCCGCCCAACCAATAACAACCAAAAAAAATTTACCCACACAACAACTCCTTCTTTTACAACATCCTCCATTACAACAACCTCCACTACAACAACAGCATCAACTACAACAACAAGACACAAATTTAATAATCTGCCTAACGATCCCCCAAATACGTCACTTGAGGATTATTCATTATTCTTTAAGATGAAACTTTTACAACAACAGAAAATAACATTCTCAACCTTAACAAACTTAACCACATCCACTTCAACAACCTCCTCCTCCTCCTCTTCCTCCTCATCTTCTTCCACTCTTTCCTCCTCCTCCCCTCCGGATTCCACATGCCAAGAATGTCTTAAGAAGTTTGCAAAAAAAAGTGATCTTCTAAGACATTTGACACTAAATAAAAACTGCAAAGAAAAACGTTTTGCGCCTCCAAAGGCGAAAACTATTCCAAATTTTCTACTTGAAGAACTAACCAACGGAAATCACTGCAAAAGATGTAACCGTAATTGTTGGGTTATACCTTTTTCGTTTTTCAGTTTATTTGCAGAGGTACCCTCACGCGCCGAGCGCGAGATTTGCTGCCTTTTCTTAGCAGATAGTAGGTGTGTGAGCCATTTCTGGCTTTCGGTGGAATCTGGAGTCATTTTTGGCTCGCAGAGGCAAGTGTAGCCATTTTTGGCTATGGGGTGGAAAGTCTAGCCATATCTGGCTGGAGAGTCTGTGAGAGTAGCTAGTATTTTTTAGGTTCTAGTGTGGTAGGTAGGTGGCGAAAGATCCCCCCTTGGTGGGTTTTGAACCGGGGTCCAAGGGATAATAAGCAGCATGTTCTAACGAGTAGGCCATGCTGCTCATAACTGCAAAGGATGTAACTATAACTTCAAAAGTAATGGATTTTTACGTTCTCATCTTAGACTTAATAAGAGCTGTCCTGCAGCACTTAAAGTCCAAAATTCCTTTTTATGATACTTCATGAAAAACTTCTCATTCAAATATTCCTCACCTCTGCCTCTGGCAGCTTGTCTAGCGTTCGGCGCTTGGGGACGTTTAATTCAAGGCATGATTATATTATATAACTCAAGAAATAGATATATACATATAGTCAGATAGGCAGATAGTCAGTGTATGTTTGTGTGTGTGTGTATATCTTTTTTTGAGTGTATATATATATAATAGTCATGAAACTTATGAACAAACACGTCACTCTCTGATTACGGTTTTAAGTCTAAAGTTGAAGGACTTTAGTATACTGTTCCTGTTTAAGACAAATATCGATTTTTGAGACTTGCTCAAAAATCTGCCGTAGAAACCTTGATTCGATGACGCTAGTTGATCTCTCATTCGATGACAAAGCCGCACCCCGCGCCGTATGCTCAAGTGATGTTTCCATAGAGAAACAAATTAATTTGTCTTCTGAGCGTGCAAGACCTGGCCCGGCGATCTGTTTCCAGATCACCGGTTCGAATCCCACCGAGTCCTCAGAAAACAAAAAATTCCCTACTTCTTCCTCCTCTACCGTCGGTACTCCTTTATCACTTTTCGGCGGGGTGTCTCCAGTAGACCCCATATTGAAAAGCGATTCAGATAATATCAATCATCTCCGGAAACACCCTCGTAATCCGGAATTCTTTTTCTCAGAATCTGAATCAAGCGTTCAGCACTGCTTTGCGTGCAAAACAGTCGCTGATGAAATTCAAAAATTACGATCTGACGTAAACCATCTTACCAGCTTGATTCAAAACTTAACCAACAATCAAGCTATCCAATCTACCCCAAAAATCTCCTCCCTCCAATCCTTTACTCCCGCTCCAACCTCTCTCTCATCACCCTCACTTTTTACCTCTCTCCCTCAACCTACTCCTAAATCCACAACTCCAGCAAAACTCTCAAAATCATTCGCAACAATTGACTCTACCACAACATCTTTCCCCCCAATAACCACCAAATCAAATACAACAACCTCCACATCTCAACTTCCCACACTCCTCCCCTCCACAAATTCCTCCGACAAACAGCCTCGAGCCCACAACAAAAACTTAAAAAAATATCAACCTCTTAGCAAACCAAACTCCCACCCACCTAACGAAAAAACAACTACAACCACTCTTTCCTTCAATTTAAACACCAAGCAAGCCAAAACTTTCCGGGATGCACTTATAGGATCCGCTCCCCGTTCAGCGCAACCATTATTAATTGGGCGATCAAAGGATTCTTACAAAATTCAACAACCCCAAATTCCAACAACAACAACACCACCAACACCCGCCTCAACAAATCCAACCCTTCAACACTTTGCCACCAAATCCTCTCCACCGAAATCACATACCCTCATTCACCTAGAGGTATCCAACATCGCCCACCTCAACAAAACGCCACCCTCCGCATGGCGGGCACTTCTAAAAGAACGGAAAATTATTCTCCTCTCTCTATATTCCCCCCATACACGTCGCCTGGAAATACTTTTACCAGCAGATCAAGAGGAAATCTTCACCAAAGTTATCCAAGAAATCGGCCTAACAGCACTACCCTGTTAGCCATTCAAGCGCAGAGATTGCAAGACAATCCCCCTGAAAGACTTAATATTGAAATCCACCATAAATCGCCGAATCAAAGCTGCATCAAAAATGTTTTTTTATGTCGCGATTCAACACCAAGCATCAATAATCCGTTAAAGCATTCAACTCCTCCCCTCAGATTTACGCGACTCCCTATCAAACGACTTAAAGCAAACACTTCTATCCAGTAAAGTTTCACCTCAATCCGAAAACAATTGAAAATTATACTCTGCAATTTGGGCCCATTCAATCCTGCAAAAGCTATTTTATCAACCCAACTTTGTCGCGATCAAAAAACTCAATTACTAATATTAAATGAAGGCAACTCTGCAATACCACTCTCTAATACTGCACCACTCCCCGGCTACATTCTAATAAATACCTCACCAAAATTTCCTGGAGGCTCAGCAATCATATATCCCACTGATAATCCATATACCTTCACTACTATCTATTTAACTTACATCTTTCCACAAAACAACCGCGATATTAACATTCTATCTGACTGTTTAAATATCCTCTCTACCTATGTGACAAACTCTATAATCATTGCAGGCGATTTTAACTCACCACACGGTTTCAGACGCTACAATATCCTGAAAAACTGGTGTTATGAACATCAACTCAAAATAATCATATCAAATCCAACCCACCACCGCCCAGGATGCCAGCCCACTTCCATTGATATATTTATAACTTCTAAAACATGGTGTCCCAACATCTCAATCCAACCGTTCAACTTCGACCATCAACCCGTCATATTTCAACCACCCCATAAAAATCATCGAATCCCTCCCATAAGATTTTCTGCCTGGAGTCGTCTCTCATCAGAAAAACTTATGAATTTATTTCTCACAAATCTTAATACATTTCCATCAACTGATCCATTCATGCTGCTCCAAAACTCTGGATATCTCGCATTTGGAACCCAACTTCATAAGCCTTGCCCATTTTTAAAGAGTATTTAAGAAAGATCAATTCACGCAAATCGACAATTATTATCAACAATTGATCTTGAAAACTTAAACGACCTGAATATCTTACGTAACACTCGAGTTCAAATGCACTCTTTACCCTCAAAAATGTGAAAATTATTTCAAACACGCAACAATACTCAAATTATACTTCCAACATGCTCGCTCCAATCTACAAAGCCTACAGATATCTTGCCGAAAAATGGGTATCCAAACAATCACTAAAACTCTTTGAAATAACTTCAATCATCACTTGTTTGGATCGACCATTCTCCATTCCGGAAATATATCGCTATCTCCAATAGATTTGCCGCAATAAAGCTCCCGGCCCGGATCAGATACTCCACATTGCATTAAAATCTGCTAGTAACTCTAAGTGATTCCTAAAATTATTTATGACCTTTTATAACTCACTTTTAAACAATAACTCCCCTATTCCAAAGCTACCAGCTATTCTCCACGCCATACGAAAGCCAGATGGAGGAAATCGACCTATAATGATTCAAAAAAAACAAATCTCGATACTTAAAGCTCTCATTTGGACCCGGATCCGCATTGAAAGGCCAGATTTACTTAATTTTGCTGATCAATTTGGTTTTTCTCCTAAAAAAAGCTGCATTCAACATCTTCTCCGAACCAAAACATTTCTTTCTCACCTGAAAACCGCGTGCTTCCTTGATTTGTCTAGAGCTTTTAATTCCATACCTCGTGATTATATAATTGCCTGCCTTGGTGAAGTAGCTGGCAACAATTTTAAAAAATTATTTTTCTTAATATCAAGACTTACAATAGCCCCAAGACGCGCTATAATTGCGCCAATTGCTGCGAATCAAACCATCCTTATCGAAACTGGAGTCCCACAAGGCGGAATCTTATAACCATAACTCTTCAATTGTGTCATGAGCCTACTTCAGCAATCCATTAAAAGTATTTGATACCATAGTCTCCCTCAAATTAACTTATATGCAGATGATATCGCTCTTAACCATTGCAGCTACTTCAGCTTGGGGCGGTTACTTTAATGCAGCAAAATCAGAATTTCTCACATCAGTAAAAAACCACTTAACAATAACAATCAATAACATGCCAATTTCTCCAAAAAGCCAAGCCAAAATACTAGGTCGTCTTCTAACATGGCGCTCATCTAAAGCTATACAAATAAATCCTCATCCAATATTACAACGCATACAATCACGACTTGCTGACGGCTTTTCTCCCTGGTTAGCTATGATTGTATTTCGCGCTAAATACTGGAGTAAAATCTTATATGGTTCAGAAATTTATCCTCCCCCCTCCTCCAACGTGAAGCCGGATTCTTATATCACCCTATAATATGAATTCATACTCTCATCATCTCTTTTCTTCATCGACTTACTTCAATTGAACGCTCCGCGATATTACACGACGGTAACTGGTGAAGAGCAGCCTCTTGTTATCTCGCGGATATTTGATCTCGTGAAGAAATATATCAACATTTAGAACTTAACAAAATCAATAGCCGACAATCCGACCTCAGCCATCCTTATTGAAGCCAAAGCCAAAGAAATATACCGCAAATCCGACCCTGCATGGCAACCTCTTTTTCTATTCCCAAAAGTTTATCTTCACTTCCACCACTCTAGTTTGGCGACTCTCTTCCGGGCCCCATCACTTAATGCTCCCGACCAACTTAGGACGAGTACTCTATTTATTCCGCATGAATGAAGAGGACTCTGGCTACTTTTATATTTATCAATGTCTAAAATTGCCCATATCTCTCAACGATGAACGTAAAAATCTCATCAACTTAAGTGGAAATATTGACAACTTGAGACTTTCAAATGACTCATGGACCCAGAAAAACAAGCCATTAGTCGCTAGGATCCTCAATCTAATTAAAAACATCTATACATCCCGCTCTCAACACAATATCTCCCTCCACAATCGCCGTCTTTTCTACGACACAGCTCTCGTTCCTACTCCACCAAATCCGGATCCAAAGTACTTCAGATCAAAAACCATACCTCAATCCGAACTAAACACTTCAACAACCTACATATGTCACAACTGCCAAAAGCAATTAAGTAGTAACTTAGGATTACATAAACATCTGAAGTTTTCTTATAGCTGCCGCCCAACAAATAACAATCACAAAAATATTTCCTCTACAATCCCCTTCACTACAACAACCTCCTCCACTACAACAACTTCCTCGACTTCAACAACAAGTTTATCCACAAGAACTCAAACCAACAATATCCTGGCCAATAACCTCCCCAACACAATAATGGAGGACTGCTTCATCATCCTAGACAATGAAAACTCCCCAACCACAGAAACTTCTAACTTAACCACCACTTTCAGCCCAACTACAACCTCCCCACCCAACATACCTCAATTACCTACATCCTCCTCCTCCCCTTCCAACTCTACCTCTTTTTCCCCTCCAACATCGACATGCCAAGAATGTCACAAGAAGTTTATTAAACCAAATGATCTTCTAAAGCTCGCGAAAAACTGCAAAGACAAACATTTTGCGCCTTCAAAGGCGAAAATAATTCCAAGTTACATAATTAAAGAATTTAGAGACAGAAGCCACTGCAAAGGATGTAATTATAATTTCAAAAATACTGGAATTTTACGATCCCACCTCCGACTTAATAAGAGGTGTTCAGCGGCTCTTAAAGTCCAAAATTTTCTAAAAAACTTAGACTAATTTAATCTAAGTTTCCTATATTTCTGCATTTGGCAGCTTATCGAGCGCTCGGCGCTTGAGGACGTCTCAATTTGAAGCATGATTATTAAATTAACTCGAGATAGATATATATACATATAGTCAAATAGTCAGATAGTCAGATAATTAGTGCATGTTTGTGTGTGTATATATCTTTTTGAGTGTTTATGTATATGATAATCATGAAACTATGAACAAACACGTCATTCACTGATTGGTTTTGGGTCTGAAATATCAGTTTACTGTTCCTGTTTGAGACAGATATCGATTTTTGAGATTTTTTCCAAAATTTACGGCTAAATTTCTCCAACAATGACAATTATCGACCTCTACACGGACGATAAAACAAGCGCATCTTGCGCCGATATTTCTAACGAGGCTTCTATAAAGAAACCAATTAATCCTGCCTCTGAATCTGCTGATTTTGGTCCGGTGATCTGGAAATAAATCACTGGTTCAAATCCCGCAGGCGCTATTGACATTCGTAATCTCTCTAATCCCTTTATTATTGGAGCTCCGACATCACTTTTTGGCGGGATTTTTCAAAAAGATCCCACATCAAAAAATGACTCAGATTTCCACAACCACATCCGGAAACGTCTCCGTCGCCCGGATCTCTTTATTAGTGCTTTTGAATCAAGCGTTCAACACTGTTTTGCATGCAAAACCGTTGCTGCTGATCTTCAAAAACAACGTTTAAAAGTAAGCAACCTGACCGCTATGGTTCGAAATTTTATCAAAAATTCTTTTAAATCTAAGCTCCACCCATCTCCGCCCTTCTCACCTAACACAACCAACCTCTTTCCTTCCTCCTCCCTTTCCTCTACTCTAACTTCCTCTCTCAAACCCTCACCATCTTCTCAAAAATCTTCCCAACCAACACCATTAACTACCACCACCACCACCATCCCTCGACACCCCAAATCAAGTTCCCCAAACTTGTCTACCAATACAAACTCCAAAAAATCAAAATCCCAACAACAACCAAACCAACTCAACAACCCTGATTCTATCACAACCCCTCTAAGCTTCAATCCCGTCATAAAACCAAAAAAGACTTTTTGCGAAGCGCTAATGGGCTCCACCCCCCGCTTAGCGCGTCCGATACTCCTAAGGCAATCCCGGGATTCTTTCGCCATCCAAACTCCAACAATTTCCCCATAAACAACCACAACAACAACAAATTCAACTTCACCCAACCAATCTCATTCTGTCAAACCCTCCCTTCATAGTTTCGCCAGTCAGACATCACCCCCACAATGTTATAAAATCCTCTACCTCAAAGTCCAAAACGTCGCGCACATAAACAAAAAACCTCCAACAGCCTGGCGAACACTCCTCAAAAGCCACAATATTTAACCTCACTCTCTTTATTTCCCCCACCTACGTCGCATAAAACTTCTCATCCCAGCAGAACAAGAAGCTGCTCTCCAAACATTATTAAGAAAAAATTGGCCTTCACGCAACGCCCTGCCATCCGTAACTTCGAAGAGATGGGATTTCAGAATCTCTGAATATAAAAATAATCCAATTTCTCATTCGTCGACGACTCTATGCGGCCTCCAAAATGATTATCCGCACAAATGTCCAGCACCAAATCTCTGTGATTTGCAAAGGAATCTTCCTTCTCTTAATAGAATCAGGAGCCTCCCTTACTCAAGAATTTCAAAAAATAATCTCGACCCGCAGGATTTTCGAGGAAAACTCAATCCAGATCTCAAAATCATCCTCTGGAATCTAGGACCTCTAACGTCTGCAAAAGTCATAATTGCTGCTCAATTATTAAAAAACTCAGGAGTTCATCTTCTACTTCTCAGCGAGGGGAACTCAACAATTCTTATGTCTAATATGGCCCCTCTCCCCAAATATATCTTGAAAAACTCCTCCCCAAAATTTCAGGGAAGAACTGCAATAATTTACACTGAAAATTCTTCATTTACATTCAATCAAATTCATAACTCCTCTCAATACTTAATCTCTCTCATCACCAACACAACTAGCTCAACAACAATAATTCAAGTCTACATTTCCCCACAAAACAACCGGGATACTTCTGTTCTAATAAACTGCTTAGATTCACTATTAACCCACCTCAATTCAAATTCAATTATTGCGGGAGACTTCAACTCTCCAGTCGGAAGTAATAGAATATCACTTCTGATTAAGTGGTGCATAAAAAATCAACTAAAAATTATAGAATCAACACCTACCTATCTGCGTCCTAATTGTCAACCCACTCTTTTGAATATCTTTATATTACCACTCACATAGAGCTCAAACCTCACTATCCTCAAATCTGACTTCCATCACCAACCTGTTCAACTAATACTACCTACAACTCATAAGCGTACTCGACCTCCAATTAAAATCGCATGGAAGAAACTCACATCTCAAACAATAAAAGAAATATTCCTTCATAATCTCACAACAGTTCCTTTCACCGACCCATTTGAACTTATAAAAACAGTAGGATTCCAAATACTTGGCCACAGAATATTACGACCTCAACCGTTTTTAAAAAGTATTCAATACCGCTCAACCTCTGCAAACTCTCACAACATTTATAAAATTGATCTGGAAAATCAACATGACCTCGACTTAATCCGTAATCAGTGGGTGACGTGTTTGTTCATAAGTTTCATGATTATTATATATATATACACTCAAAAAAGATATACACACACACACACAAACATGCACTGACTATCTGACTATATGATTATATGTATATATCTATTTCTTGAGTTATATATAATAATCATGCCTAGAATTAAACGTCCCCAAGCGCCGAGCGCTAGATAAGCTGCCAGGGGCAGAGGTGAGGAATATTTGAATGAGAAGTTTTTCATGAAGTATCATAATATAGAATTTTGGACTTTAAGTGCTGCAGCACAGCTCTTATTAAGTCTAAGATGAGAGCGTAAAGATTCATTACTTTTGAAATTATAGTTATATCCTTTGCAGTGATTTCCGTTGGTTAATTCTTCAAGTAGAAAATTTGGAATAGTTTTCGCCTTTGGAGGCGCAAAACGTTTTTCTTTGCAGTTTTTAATGAGCGTCAAATGTCTTAGAAGATCACTTTTTTTAGCAAACTTCTTAAGACATTCTTGGCATGTGGAATCCGGAGAGGAGGAGGAGGAGAGAGTGGAAGAAAAGAAGAAGAGGAAGGGGAAGAAGAGGAGGAGGAGGTTGTTTAAGTGGATGTAGTTGAGTTTGTTAAGGTTGAAATAATGTTATTTTCTGTTGTTGTAAAAGTTTCATCTTCAAGAATAATGAAACAATCCTCAAGTCACGTATTTGGGGGATCGCTAGGCAGATTCTTTAATTTGTGTCTTGTTGTTGTAGTTGATGCTGTTGTTGTAGTGAAGGTTGTTGTAGTGGAGGATGTTGTAGAAAAAGGAGTTGTTGTGTGGGTAAATTTTTCTTGGTTGTTGTTGGTTGGGCGGCAGCTATAAGAGAATTTTT
>JAPYZD010004184.1:0-17627 GCA_030522725.1 Ichneumoninae sp. B BG-2022a
GTAATTTGTTAACCAATTAATTTTTTGATGAATTTGTTAATAACATTCTGCAATTATTATTATGCAAAATTAATCTTCTCAGTACCTTCAGTATACATGTTTTTTTTCAGATTTTTACACCATCAAAAGGTACTTGCAGGTATGCGAAGTCGGCGCGCAGCGAGACTCCCTCCTTAAGAACGCATCCGTATTGAGTGTGCCTGTGTGTGGTCTTGAGGATTTAAATATTTTTTTGTCTTACCTCAAAGGGTATTTTTTTGGTGGCAACTCAAGCCGATTAATTTTGAATAAGTTATTGCCCGAATAACATTCGACTCCGATTGGATGGATCGAGGCGGATTTGAAATTGCTTGGCAATGCGTCGTCTCCGGCGACATGTTTTATGATTCGAGATCGAGTCAACTCCGGAGTAGCATTGGAGACACAGCGTTCCATTGGACGTAATCGACTAGGAAACGCGCTTACCCGCTCTCGCTCGTGCGGCCGGTAAGCCTTGAACGTCGTCCTTGACTCATGGCTGGAAACGCATGTACAGCTATGAAGGAGATCCATGCCGCAGCTTGGTGTTTGTAGATGAATGACGACCACCGGCACGAGCCGTCGGACGTCGCTGTTATGAATATGCCGCATTACAAAAACAATGACGTTACGATATGTACGTCGGGTGAGTGCGGGCCAAAACGGACCAGTGTCCTTCGATGCAAAACGGCCATCACACCGAGTTCACCGTTAAATTACAGTATCGTAACGTCATTTTTTTATTTTTATTTTGTCTGTTAACCGACGGTCAGCTTCTTGTTGTTCCACACTCTTCCCCCTTTCAGTCTCGCGATTTCTCCATCGGGACCATCAAAATAGCAACTCCGCAGCAACTTGCTGTTTATAAATAAGTGACGACCACCGGCACGAGCCGTCGGACGTCATTGATATGAATATATGGAATTATACAAAACAATGACGTTACGATACGCACGTCGGGAGAGTGCGAGGCAAAATGGACCCGTGTTAATGCAAAAACGATCGGCACTCCGAGTCACCGTTACATTACGGTATTGTTACTTCACTTTATTTTTATTTTTTATCTTTTGCGTTAATTGACGGTCGGTTTTTTTTTGTTGACCTCCCCCCCCCCCCCCCTTCCCCTTCCAATCAGGCGATCTCTCTGTCGAAACTATCAAAATAGCAACTCTACAGCAACTTGGTGTTTGTAAATGAATGACGACCAGCGCACCCAGAAAAAAATTTATTTGACGGCCACCGTTTATTAAGATTAAGTAAAATATTTATTTGATTCAAATAAATATTTATTACATTAAGTAAATAGTTATTTAAATGAAATAAATATTTATTTAAAGCAAATACATATTTTGCTTCATCTTAATAAATGATGGCTGTCAAATACATTTTTTTTCTGTGTGCGGCACGAGCCGCCGGACGTCGCTGGTATGAATTTATGGCATTACTACGAAAAAAATGGTATGAAATGTAACGTACTGGGAGTTTTTATGAATAAACTGGTATATTAAATTTCACGTACAATTGTCAGTAAAAATTAACATACCGTACATTAAAAGTTTTAGAAATACTTTACTTTTAATTTTACTGTAAAATTACTTTTATTTCCAATAATGTACTTTAACTTCACGCTAAAAGTCTATTAATTTTTCGTGACAATTATACATTAAATTCAATGCACCATTTTCGGCATAACAATGTCCAGTCTGGTACGTTACATTACATTAAGTTTACAATTTTTTTAAACAGTGATTACAAAAAACGATGACGTTACAATACATACGTTGGGAGAGAGCGGGGCAAGACGGACCCGTTCGCATCGATGAAAAATGACCGGCACCCCAAGTCACCGTTAAATTACGATGTTCTTACTTCACTTTAATTTTTTTATCATTTGTGTTAATTGAAGGTCCGTTTTTTGTTATCCTCCCATCGGCCCCCTTCCAGCCGCGCGATTTCTCTGTCGGGACTATCAAAGTAGCAACTCTACGGCAACTTGGTGTTTGTAAATGGATGACGACCACCTGGTATGAATATATGGCATTGAAGAAACAATGGTCAAGTGCGGTGCAAAACGGACCTGTACACAGAAAAAAAAATATCATTGATTCAAGTAAAATTTGCTTGCGGGCTGCCAATGAACAAAAAATGTTGTTTCAATTCTACTTTCAATTCGTTCAATTTCAATTCGTTCAATTTTATACCGGATTGAAACGATAACATATCACAAACAATGACGGCCAGTTTTGCCGTCATTGTTTCAATATCGTATGGAATTTTAAGAATTGAAAATATAATTGAAACAAAAATTTTTTTCTTTGGCACCCCGCAAGCTACATTTTTTTCAGTGTACCCGCAAATCGGCATATCGATGAAAATGACCGGCACTCCGAGTCACCGTTAAATTACGGTATTGTTACTTCACTTTATTTTTATTTTTTTATTTTTCGTGCTAAATGACGGTCAGTTTTTTGTCCCCCGCCCTCCCCCTACAGTCTCGAAATTTTGCCGTCGGAACTATCGAAATAGCAAGAGGAACAAAATACCGATCGGTTACGCCACGCGTCACGAATTCGTGTTTCCGGAGCGTGCGACTTTGAAAACGCGCGTGCGCACAACTACCGCTGTAACATATACGAAAATATATTTAATGGATTGATCATTTGCGCTGGCAAGCGTTTCTTGCGTGTCACTACTCACGATAGTTCGTCAACGGCTACGAGCGGTTCAGCGTAATGTGAAAGGAAACTACGGTCTGCGGGAAGGTCGGCGCGACAAAAATAAATTAAATTTCGTCTGTCGGACGCGGATGCGATACGAGAGTCTGCGGAATGATGTGCGCCGGCGCATAATGGCCTGCTTTGCATTTGGCCAAACAATAAATTATGCATAAACATGAGAGAAAGAGGTTTCCACTACTGCAATGTTTATTTATTTTTATTTTTGTTCAATGTTTGTTTATTTTTATTTTTCTTTCCTAAAATCTTTATAATTTTTATTTACGTCAGAGGGCGCGAATTGATTGCGGTACATTTTTTTAACAAAAAAAATAAGCGTTTCATTTTCGCATTAAACTGTAAAAAAAATTGTAATTTGATGTTCCGAACCGAAAGTTTTTATGCGAAAACTGGTACATTAAATTTAATGTACAATTGTAATGAAAAATGAATATACTTTTTCATTGAAATTAAAGTAAATTATTAAAATTAAAGTACTTTCACTGTAAAATTAAGGAAAATTATCAAAAATAAAGTATACCCAATATTTTTAATACACCGAACATTAATTTTTCATCATATTTTTACATGAAATTTAATATACCAATTTTTACATAAAAACTTCCAATCCGGTAAATTAAATTTCATACGATTTTCTTTTACAGTGTAATGATAACTGCGATAGTGACAATTGTTACACGATTTATTATAAACGGGGCAAATTTCACTGACTCGACCTGTCCCGATGAAAAATCGAGGTGGAACATTCACTTTCCCCATTCGAGCTGGTACGCGGTCATGAAATCGGGTCATTGTGTATCTCGGACCGCGCCGCGGAGAAAGTGAGAGTACAGAGAGCATAATTCTCCACGCTTTTATCCAAGAGCAGGAGAGACGTATACCCGCGAGCGGCGGAGCGTGCCAGCTGGCGATGCCGATGCATCTCGATAAATTAATAATTGTGGAGGAGATTGCGCGGCGGTGTATCTCCCACTCGTCTTGTATACAATTTAAATTTTTTTTGTTTTTTCCATTTTTTTATCACAGTCTTACTGTACTTACTATAAGCAACGCGCCGCTGATACTTTGCTATTCTTGCCCACGATCAACCGCGTCGCGTTCACTTACCCCAAGTTTCTAATTTCAGATTTCTAATGTACGTAACTGGCTTTCGCGGCGAGAGTGTCGCATTGATTCCAGCCTGGCCGCGGTACATACGGCTCGCTCTCTTTTCCATTATAACGATAATAAACTTAATTCTGTCGGTGAACTTTGAATGAAACGGACAACGGATTGATAGTTTCAGTTTCACAGTGCGAACTGCGAAAGGAAGGATCGATTGGCTCGGCAAACTTCTCGGTGTTTCTGAAGTCGAACGAGAAATTGGTTGCGCAAAAAAAAATTGGTTCTCTAATCAAATTAGATGAAAACCAATTAATGGGTTGTATCAATCATGCAAATGTTTGTTGAGGCAAGTGATTTCTCGCCTGGCTCAGAAATTGAATGTGGCAACTTATCCATTTCTCCGTGTATGCCCCGAAGCACACTGCGCAATACGTAATGCGTCTATAAATCAATATAATTATTGTACCTACTCATTGATATATAGATGTTTGACGAAGTTTGACCGGCTAAAACGTAGATGGGTGACCCAGAAACTTCCTGATATTCCTGAAGCCAGACGAGAAATTTGTCGAGACAAAAAAAAGTAAATTGGTTCTGTAAACGAATTAGATGAAAACCAATTAAAATAGGCTGTCGCGACTAACCCTTTTTCCGTGTACGCCACACAGCACACCGTGCGATAGGTAATTCGTCTATAAATCACACCTAGAAAAAACATTTATTTGACGGGCACCATTTATTTGGTTCAAGTAAAATATGTATTTGATTTACATAAATATTTATTTAAATTAAAAGTTAATAGTTACTTAAATTAAATAAAAATGTATTTAAATCAAATAAATATTTTACTTAAACCAATTAAACGGTGCCCGTCAAATAAATTTTTTGTCTAGGTGCAATATAATTATTGTGCCTACTCATTGATATATAGACGTTCGATGAAGTTTGAGCGGCTAAAACGTAGGTGGGTGAGCCGGAAACTTCTTGATGTTCCTGAAGCCAGACGAGAAATTCGTCGAGTAAAAAAAAAGCTAATTGGGTCTGCAAACAAATTAAACGAAAACCAATTAAAATAGGCTGTCGCAACTAACCCTTTTTCCGTGTACGCCACATAGCACACCGTGCGATAGGTAATTCGTGTAGAAATCAATATGCCTGTTATACGTGCTCATTGATGTACAGATGTTAAAAAAAACTTTCGACCGGCAAGAATCGGCTGGAGTCCGGTCGCGATGGCTCTCGAGAAAGAGCATTCAAGTTTGACCGGGTAAAACGTGGGTGGGTGACCCATTTACCCACTTATAGCTTATTCATCATTGTCCCAGAATAGAGGAGTCTTATCCTTCGTGTCTCGGGTCTGCATTCCTGCTTCTTCGTTCAATTCTGTCGCATGAATAGACCATTTCAGGGACACCGGCATATTAGTTTGAAGAACCGGAGAACACTTTGCTCGATGGATTTTCCACTGTGATGACCGACGGCCGCACCCAGAAAAAATATTTATTAAAATCAAATAAATTTCTATTTTCAAATTACGTTTATTAAGATAAAAGAAATGTTTATTTGCCTTAACAAAATCCTTGTTGGATTGAAATAACGGCTATTCTTTAGCGCAAGTAAAAAAATGTATTTTAAGATTTGTACTTTATAATAAAGGTTTATTCGCACCAAAGAAATCACATATTTGACGTCAAGACAAGCGCGGCTATTATCCGGTAGCACGCATTACAGAATCGTCAACGCGTCAGTCATATGAAAACGTTTCTCGCTGATAGTACAAGACTATATTCATTTCTTACGGGAAACCGCTGCATTGTAATAGACAGGCAACTCATCGGTTTGTTTTTATGAATCTTGTTTACCTCGATCGAATCGTGATTGTGATTGACAACCAACTTCGAGATTGTTTATGCTATGTGTATAATTAATGTGCGACGTAATTAGTGTAATCATGCGTCGATAACGGATCTGAATGCTTATTTAATAATAAAACATTGCTCGTTGATGTATCCTCGATAGTGAAAATGAGAGATTCAACAAAAAATTCGTTTCTGCGTCATTCATACACAGTTAAAAAGTGTATACTTTTTACAACAACTTATTGTCCACAAACATCCACAATTTTTCATTTGTTAATTTTCAATTTTTACAAACACAAGTACAAACTAAAATTGTCAATGACACGGGAAATAAAAGGACAGGTTCGTCTATTCAAATAAGTGACAAACGAGTTTGTCACTTATTCAACAAAATTATTTTTACGAAATTATTTTTTACTGTGTATATAATACTATTCCCATACGATCAAAAGTAGCAGGTCTGTCACAAAAAAAATAAAAACAATTATTTTATATACATATCGGTTCATTAGATCCAAATAAACATGATTAAATCATAAGAATCACACTATCAAACAAACAAATAAAAATTAGAAATTAATAAACGCTTTAATAGGTTATGGAGCAAATAAACATTTTTCTTCGTCCTTAATAAATTTTCTTTGATTGGAGTAAACGTTTTTCTGGCTGTGCTAACCGTAAGAGCGTATCTCGTGAACTTTGGCCTTGGACTCAAGCCCGTTTGACTTTTAGCCGTCGACACATATTCTAAATATAACACGCGATCCTGAAAAACTTTGTCTCGCGATTAAACACATCGATGAAGTGTTTGATCGCGCTTTGTCATCGATAATGAGCTGAAACACCTGCCGGAGTAGAAAAACCGGTACGTCGGAGTTGTGACTACGAACGCATCATCGTAATCCAGTTAAATATTTTTGAGGTCGCGTCCCACTTCGCAACGCCCTAAAAAGTGTTCTGTGACCTACAGCGAGTCTCCGTGGTTTGGCCCTGACAATCACGCACGGGTCTCGTCGTTCGTTCGCGCAGTTATTAGATGGCACAACGCGAGTCTCCGTTCCCTTTGTGCCTCTGATGCAAGAGGAGGAGAAGACGACATTAACTTCGGAGGTCGTCGAAGCTCGAGACGTTAACAAAGTTTGTTCGTCGATGTTTTATAGAGCGTGCGGGAGTGTCTCTCCCGGGAATCTCTCGGTATTGTATTACGCTTCTCCCATCGGATCTCCATGTTTCCCAACAATGTTGCCTTCTGTTCGATTTAACCAACCTCCCTTCAGATACATTTTCGTTTTTTTTTCTTACTGATTTTCCTTTTGCTCTCACACTCTTTTTGCCCTCCCACGCATCGAACTCGAAAAAAATCGCCCACGGCGTCGAATAGGATTTGCAGCCGCTGGAAGAAGCAAACACATACATTGGCTTGATCGATTCCGTCGACCGACTCGAATACGGCTCGTATTTTCAACAAACGTTTCCCGTTCCCTGTAATCCAATTTTTTGATTGTGTTTATTTTTCCATTTTTTTCGTCCTCAGACGGCAATTTAAACTTTAGCAAAATGATAAAACTTACAAACAAAAAAAAGATAAAATTAACGAGAACAAAATAGCAAAATAAAAAAGAATTGTAAAATTAACGAGAAAAAGATTGCGGAGGTTTGTGGACGAGTAATGTTTTGTTGAGTGTACAAACATTTATTTTTTTAATCGTACGGAACAATTTCACGCTGCCGGGCCTGCAGCAGAAGCGGAGAAACAGAGCCAGTGCACAGCACGTGGGCTCATGCAGAGGTAGAGTTTAGAGTTTTCATTTTCGAGTTTTCATAGCTAGAACAAAATAGCAAAATGAAAAAAAAATTGTAAAATTAACGAGAAAAAGATTGCAAGGTTTGTGGACGAGTAATGGTTTGTTCAGTGTACAAACATTTATTTTTTTAATCGTACGGAGCAATTTCACAAACAAACTATTTTCAACAAACGTTTCTCGTTCCCTGTAATCCAATTTTTTGTTTGTGTTTATTTTTCAATCTTTTTTCGTCCACGGACGGTAATTTAAACTTTACCAAAATGATCAAACTTACAAGCAAAAAAAAGATAAAATTAACGAGAACAAAATAGCAAAATTAAAAAAATTGTAAAATTAACGAGAAAAAGATTGCGGAGGTTTGTGGACGAGTAATGTTTTGTTGAGTGCACAAACATTTATTTTTTTAATCGTACGGAGGAATTTCACGCTGCCGGGCCTGCTGCAGAAGCGGAGAAACAGAGCCAGTGCACAGCACGTGGGCACGCAGAGAGGTAGAGCTTAGGAGTTTTCATTTTACGATGTTTCCAAAGCCTCTTCGAAGTTGGCTGTGTCGTGTGCTGGCGAACGAGCGTGGCCCTCACGTGCCTCGCGCGCAAGGTTGAACCCCGCTCTGGCTTTTACGGCTTTATTCATTTACGATTATTGTCGTGACTTCGATTTCGATACGAGAGAAATAACACGGAGCAGCATAGCCGGAGGAGCTGCGCGATGTTGCGAGAATCACTAGTCGCTCCGTAAATCGTTGAGTCGCAAGAGGTGTACCTTGAAACTTTACTGCTCGGCAGTTATTCGACTGTAAAACTAATGCATTCGCGTACAAAGGGGCGAGGGGAAATACGGAGGTGGCCAGAAGCGCGTGGCCCGTCGACAAAGGGCCCAGGTAAATATCGTTACGGCAATAAGGGTGCAGCACGCGCTTCCCCGAACATATGGCCCCCACCCTTGTCAAAAAAAGTGTATGCGAAAATCAATTTTTTCATATATTATATATGCTTTTCACGAAAAATGTTATATAATTCGCATGTAATGTTATGAAAAATATGTAACGCATACACTGAGAAAATAAATGGTTGGATTAAGCAAATGCGCGGTGACGTACGTTCGAAGGTGTATTTTGTTGATACAACAAATATGTTTGTTTCAATCAACAAACTTTGAATAAATTGAAGCAAATAAACGCTTAACAAAATAATGCTTCATTTGTACCAAACAAATAACAGCTTTGAACGCGTGTCACCGCGATTTTTTGTTAAACCAACCAATTTTTTGTCTCAGTGTAGATCCGGGAAAGTATAGGATAGAGTGGGGAAAAATGAGATAGCGGAGGCAAAACTCAGTATTCCAATAATTTTTGGATGCCCCATTTTGCCCCAACGATACATCCGAATTTTCAACACTGTTTTGCCCCATTAATCATCACCGACACCATGCTAAAGTTATTGGAAAAATGCGTATTGTCCCAGTAATCTGTTTTGCCCCCACTGTCCCATTTTGCCCCACACTCCCCCTGCACTGTAAAGATAATTTGAAAATTCAAGGTAGTACGATCACGAACTCGATTATTAGGTACAGTGCGATTTTTTAAATGTGTTACGAACAATGCATAGAAGATCACGTCTGCAAGAATGCAAGCAAGGTTTCACAACAGTTTCACGTTATCGAACGTGAAACTGATGTGATAAGCTTTCTGTTTAAATACATGTCTTGTAGATTATGTTCACGCGTCAAATTTTTCTCACGGTCTATGTGACTCGAAATTCGATCGGTCTTAATATTTACTAGTTCCCAAAGAATGCTATCAGATAGTGCCATGCACAAAATAATACTTTATCGTATTACTATTTTTTTCAAAACTTCAACAGTGTTACTTAAAAAAATTTATGACACAACGCTTATTTGACTACCTAATGCGCAAGTAGGGGAGAGCGGGGTAAAATGGGGCAACAGGGAAAAACGGGGTTTTTGGGCAAAACTAAATTTTCCAATCGTTTTTGGATCGGACAAGGTGGCAAAACTGGGCAGAAAAGCCTGATGTATCCGATAGGGCAAATTCGGGCATCCAAAAATTATTGGAAAATAACGTTTTGCCCCGTTGCCCCATTTTACCCCGCTCTACTCTGCTACATTAATTTTCTTACATTACTTACATAAATGTACTTTTTCGTAAAATAAAAATTACAAATCTTTTGCCTGATATTTAGAAAACCTTTCATAAAAAATTAAAAATTTTACTGTGAAATTGCAACGCACATGTGTTGGAAATTTCAGAAACAGTGTATGTAGGAAAGCTTCCAATACCGTTCGTTAATTTGCAGGCACATTTTTTACACTGTAAAAAAAGATATACTTTCGCGTATATGAAAGGTACGATTTGTATGCAGAATATATATTTCGCATATACTTTTTCTTCGTGCGAGCCAAAGACGCGGCCAACCAGGAAATTGCAGTATCCTTGAGCTAAATTAACAGACCGGTTACGAAAAAAAAAACAGCAGACATAAAGCTCGAACGAATAGGTCGGGACCCGATTTTATCTTTAACGAAGAAGTATCCGGAAGTGAGAGGTCTCTCTCGAAAAATAAATATCGCATACTTTCTACGCTCTTTAACACAGCGATGCGACGATTTTCTCTTCTTTTTTTCTTCACCGGTGTGGGGGCCTAAAAAAATATCACTCTCAGGATATCGATCTCGACGGGACAATTAACAACATTTCACGGACTGTTTACGCGGAATCTGAATTTCTTACGAACACGGTCCATAAAAAATTCCGGGTGTGTCACGGTTCACATCTGGAGTCGCGATAGTTACGGTATTTAAAAAAAATTAGTAATTATGCATAAAAATTAGTAATTATGAATAAAAATTAGTAATTATGAATAACAATTAGTAATTATGAATGAAAATTAGTAATTATGAATAACAATTAGTAATTATGAATGAAAATTAGTAATTATGAATAAAAATTAGTTAATCGGGTAAATATCGAAGTCAAAGGCTTGAACTTCGGGGGTAAAATAAACGATCGATATTTATCTAAGGTAAAATTAGTATTACGATAGAGCTGACACCGATATCTCGTTTATAATTAACCGCGGATAGAAGGTGCCTACGTCGAAAACGAAAGTGGTTCGGATCGAATCTCGTTCCGCAGCTGCAGTTTCTGGGCGCTCTAACGAGGCTCGTGTCTGTGGCAGCGCCGTCTTTGACGTGTATATTATACACACTCACCTGTACAGGAGGATACCATCAATGTTTGTCGAATCCGTGCAACGCATCGCGTCAAAAACGGTAATGCCGGGGCGAAGACCTTCGGCACGAGGGGCGAGACAGGTGTCAAACATATTGGATCGCACAGGTGTCCGACCTGGCTCGCACGTCCATTTATTACCCATTTATAGAAAAGTATGAAAAAAATGGAGAAGTCGAAATAGTCGGGATATTCTGTGACAATTTTATCTTAGGTCTACACCACAACTCGCACTGCTGAAGATTACCCCGATCGGTCTGTAGCAAAAACTGTAATGTGCCTTTTCAACAAAGTTCTCTACAATTTCGGTCCAAAAGCAAATTAATAGAGACTTTCTTCGAAAGTTGACGAGACACCGATAATTTGCTTTGTCTCGGAAAAATGTATTATTAAGGGAATACGTCCAACACCGACTTTTCTACTTTCAGAACTAAAAAGCACAAGTGTTATAATAATAATTTACGATACTAGTGCGATAAAATTTTTTCTGCTGCAATCACACGACTTCAGAAAAAGTTTTTCACACGAGTATCGTACCAAATTTTACTTCACGAGGTGTGAAAACTGACATTTTGGCACCGAGTGTAATAAAGCAATGAATAAGGCTTCTCTTTAAATGAATTTCTAATAATTTTTCTCCACGTGAATTCAGAGACAAATGAGCTTAAAGTTATGTCAATTAGCATGAGCTGCACACGGTGCCGCGTAAAAAGCAAGATTCGTTAAAAAAAAAAAGAAATGTGTGCCCACAGATATTCGAAGATATTACTTACTTATCGAAGGAGTTTCGAACCTGTATATGAATACATATCTAGGCCTCAACCACTATGAACATGCTAGGAACATGCTCCGCATTCCCCCTCACCATTAAGAAACGGTGACCATGCGACGTATTCCCTTAGTAAGAAAAAAAAAATTAATGGTTTACAGTTTTCGTTACCGACTGAGCCCAGTTCCAGCGGATAAAGGAGTTTTCAGTGACAAATAAGGTACACGTCCCAGTGGCCGGACAAACCGTGCGTGCAAGCGAGACGGTACCACGGTTTTTCGTGCACGTCCGAGGATTGGGACTCTTAAGAAAATATCGACTGTGAGGTAAAAGTAGGGTAGAGCGGGAGAAAATGGAGCAACGGGGCAAAACGGGGGTTTGGGCAAAACGTCATTTTCCAATAATTTCTGTATGTCCGAATTCGCCCTATCGGATACATCAGGCTTTTCTGCCCAGTTTTGCCACCTTGTCCGATCCAATAATAATTGAAAAATTTAGTTTTGCCCAAAAACCCCGTTTTGCCCTGTTGCCCCATTTTGCCCCGCTCTCCCCTACCTGTGGCCGCACACCTTAGGAGGTGTGCGGCCACAGGTACATTTACCTCACAGTCGACGTGATTATAGAAGATATGAAGTCTCGAAGTACGAGCGACAAGGTGCGAAAAACACCGAACGTGACTGCACGTTCGAGGGCACCAAAAGAAAACGCAATTGGGTCGTTGTAGGAAAGCTACTGCGTTGTTAAAGGGGTTTTTGCCGCGTTGGGATCGAATGATGGATGTGGCGGACCATTCGGGACTCTCGATAAGAGCTATCAACGTCCGAGATAGCCGGATTCGAGCGTGGGGTCGGTCGAAAGGCGTGAAAAGATAAAGGTGAAATAGAAAGGGAGAACGACGAAGGGATAAAAAAAATGGTAGTAAACGACGTTCGAGCGCGCGGCGGGTTCAACGGGTTCGCTGCGAAGGAGAGAGCTCTTTGTTATTCTCGATGGCCCAGAAACCTCGTTTTTCGACGTACGCGCGCCACTCCGTGTCGGCCTACCAACCGATAAACACACATACACGCTTAATATTGTATGTTCCGTGGCGCGTCGTCGCGAAAGACCGTCGCTACACGTGTATTATAAGTGTCTCTCGCAGGGAAAGTAACGCGCCGGTGGCGTGGGGAAAGTGAAAGCAGCGCTTCCGGGGTAGCCGTCCGTGGCCAACGCTCCGCCACTCGCAGGACACGGGCACATAGGCCGCTCGGGCAAACAAAAAATTACATCGTCGAGGCGGACTGATATTAACGACGTTGGGTCGGAGGGGTTCCTCGCTCTACGCGGGAAGAAACAACCGGGTTTACTGCCCTACTGGAGTGCGACACGACACCGGAGTGAATCACCTTTTCGATGAAACTCCATTTATCATCTCAATCGCTTTTTTTCATTTTTATGAGACTGTGTTTTATGAACTTGTATGCTCGACACGGAACATGAGGGAAAAACGACCAGCGATTATCGGGCCGACGAAGACACGCGCGCATACAATTAACCCTAATAAGTCACCCCAATAAGACACCTTTTTTATCGAAAGAATTTTTGAATTTTTTTCTATGCTATATATAGTGTAGACAACTTTTTTTTCAACTTTGATGAACGGTATTGGAAGCTTTTTTACATAAACTGTTTAGGAAATTTGAAATACACGTGCGTTGCGATTTTACAATGACATTTTTATTTCTAATAAACATTTTTGTTAATTTCAGGCAACAGATTCCTCCCCTACTGGAGTGCGACAAGACACCGGAGTGAATCACCTTTTCGATGAAACTCGATTTATCATCTCAAATGCTTTTTTTTTCATTTTTATGTGACTGTATTTGATGAACTTGTACGCTCGACACGGAACATGAGGGAAAAACGATCAGCGATTATCGGGCCGACGAAGACACGCGCGCATACAATTAACCTTAATAAGTCACCCTTTCGAGACCTTTTTTTTAAAGAAAAAATTTTTGAATTTTTTTCTATGCTATATATAGTGTATGAATAGTGTAGACAACTTTTTTTCAACTTTGATGAACGGAGGTTTTTTTTACATAAACTGTTTGTGAAATTTGAAACGTACGTGCGTTGCGATCTTACAGTGACATTTTTATTTCTAATAACATTTTTGTTAATTTCAGGCAACAAATTTGTAATTTCGCATTACCTTATGTTATTTTTACAGTTTTCATTTATGCTGGTTTTTGGATTACTTGTGATCTGTATTTTGTGGCACGGTGTTCTTAGGGGGCTTATCAAGTTCCAGGTAATCAAATTTACAATTTATTTCTACAGTGTGCGGTCAGCTTGATGGCACTTTTGCTATTAAATTATAGCGATAAGAATGATCTTTTGTTATTAAATTATAGCGATAAGAACGAGCATATATCTATAGATATATGTTCTGTACAGATTCTCGTTAACCCATGATTTTTTTCTCCCTCGAACAGAACACCGTTACGTACGTTCAACCGTGGTGAATTTTATTTATTTTCTCAATTTTTTTGTTACCCAGATGAAATAAGTAAAACAAGTTTTTTTAGCATGAAATCGATGGACGCCCCGCTCCCTTGGCATTGCACGGCCGCGCCGTCTCGGCTCACTTTTACTTTCTGGATACCTTCGAATCCGTAGATCGCTGTGGACACAAGAAGTTTGGTAATGAGAACCTCAAATACGAAGGAAGAGGGAGCAACCGGTCGGACGGTCTAGTGGTCTGGGCTTCTCTCTCCGGAGAGCGAAAGGAACAGTCTCGAAAGTGGAACACGGCCGATGGCCCGATGACCCCGTGACACACATTTCCCGTTGCTCCTCTCTCTCTCTCTCCCCCCCTCTCAAACGAAAGTGAAAAGTGGTCGAGAGAGTCCGAGCCTGTTTGCCGTACGCTCACGCTTTATGGCTGCTCCGACGAAAGAATATTTACGATAGTTACGGGTACCCGATAGCCGCGTCGTACTGCAACGTCACAACGGTTCCTCACGAAGGTTCTCCGCGCAAAGATGCAGTCGCATTGTCCAGCCGAGGCTCGTTTTCGGGAGATCGATTTATTGTCGTCCGTCAGAAAATTGCAAATTTTCACGACGAGTCCGCGCAACCAAGTTCCTCCTAGGCAGGCTTTTGCGCAGAAAATTCAACACCGAAAGAATAAACGTAAAGCGATCATTCTGTTTTGCACCGTAGACCTTTTTGTGCGCCTCCCCCCCCCCCCTTCCCTAGGTGTAAACAGGCCAGCGTTTCGAAATTTTCTCAAATTACGTCCCGCTCAGCGACCTCACCGGGGAGAGAGAATATCGACGGAGTTTCTCGAGAGGTTCGTAAATCATTTCGCAACGCCATATTCCATCACGTGGAAAAATAATTTATCAGCGACGCGTTTCAAGAACGATACATCGAATGGATGGACGGTGAGACACTTCCGGTTCGGGATGTAGGGCGAGAGTGGTGAACGTTGCACGGCAATTAGCACCTAATCAATGATCTTGGGTCACAGTACCAATGCCCGCACACGTCTCAGTCGTCGGACGGTCCTATGCAGATTTCATTTATTGCGAATTTAAGTGTTAGAAATCCAATTTGACACTTGCAATCGCATCTAGAAACATTATTTGATGCACAGAACAAAGTTATAGAAGGTTTTAACCTAAACTATGTTCTATTGTTGCATTTTGTTAAAAGACAGACGTTACTTGCACTGATGTCCGGACACTAGGCCGGAGATTGGTGCAAGCGTTACTACGTACTCGACCCAATAATCGGACAGTTCGAAGAAGTTACACGAGACAGTTTTCTACGCAGCTTATATTCAGTAACTATAATTAACTATAACAGCTTATTTCGTGTAACTATAATTTTTTCATTGATTTAATAAATAAATGTCAAAGAAATTCTTTCAGTTAACATGAACTGGTTCTGTTCGGACATTAAAATTCTCAAAATCTATGATTGTCCGAAACATCGGGATATATATTGTCTGAATGTGGGGACGTGCTGAAAAACCGCGTCCGTAGACTGATACATTTGGACTGTCTTATTTCCTTCCTTATTCCCCTTATTCCTTCCTTATTTCCTTGTTTTATTTTCTTCCGTAATTAAAAATATTTATATATGATTCCGTAATTAAAAAAAAATTATACATAAAAAAATAATATGAATATTGCAAAAATGAGTGATTTTTTAAAAATTTCAAACAGCTATATTTTCCAAACGCGATTATTGTCTTTAAGCGACAGAGCTTGCTGTGAGGAAACCAAATAATCGCGGAAAATGATTTTCCATAGAAACTTTGTATACAAAAGTAGATTAGAAAAGGAAGTTTTGCGAAAATCTCGATTTTCGCACTTTTGTTTATTGCACACGTTTTTTTTAAATCTGATTACGAAAATTCAATTGGTCTAACTTACAACACGTTGTATTCGCCCGGTGTCCTTCATAAAAAACAGGCGAACTTGATGTATTTCTAAAAAATCTTTCGCACATATTTGCGTATACCGTGCGGAGTCCTTGAGACAACCAAAGGCCGCGAAACGAAGATATTTTTACGAAATAATAACAATAACATTAACAATGCAACATCTATGCACTCGTCATAAAACCTTCCCCGAGCAGCTAATTCGAATTCAACACAAGGAAGAACCTTATAGTATAACACGAAAAAAATTGTTATTCCCAAGGTTCTCAGTGGTGCAGTTAGAGTCGTGTGATTCAAATCTTATTATTCCGGAGTCTGAGATACAGCCGTAGCTGCAAGAGCCAGACTCCGCTGCGCGTCTAACCTACGTATATATATATATATATATACATAAACACACACACACATATACATACATATCTCAATGTCAAATTTTTCTCCGTACAGCAACGTGGCCGTGATTTCGTCAGTGCACTGAGATCCTATAAGGACAAAGGGTACAGAATGGTCGTTTCACCGTCCGCCTCGGTGCCAAGAAAGCTCGAGGACTCCGAGGATCGCGCTGACTTCCGGTTCTGCGCGATCTCGCGTTCGATCTATCGGGTTCTCCGGCTCTCGGCGCCTTGTTTCACGCGATGGCGATAATGAGGCGTTTTAAAAAGAAAAAGAAACCGGGACAAAGCTAATGCCGATCCGGTGCGTGCGACGAAGCCGCGTCGGTCGGGGGACACTCGTCGTGTGAAAGTATACAAAGCGGAGATGTGAATAATAGCGGAACTGTGCGCGAAGGCCGTCGGGCGCGTTGCCGGCGCCCGTCGCGAGCCGCGGCCTCGCGGGTCACAATCGTTAAACGGCAATGGCCACCGGAGAGCAGTTGCGAGTCCGTTTGACCCTTTTGCCGGACACGATTTACCCTCGACTTGTCACTCGTCTCTCTCGGCTCTCCCGCTCCACCCTTGACTCAGTTTTTGTCGTGAATCAAGAGCACATTGCGCGCGGGCGTTTATAGTCGCGTTTGACTTATTACGGTCGGCGCGCGCATGCGCGCGCGCTACTGTGTGCACTCGTTTATGTGTACGCATATGATTATCGTACTTCATACTCGGGCTGTATACGCGTAATTACATTTGAATGCCCACGCAAAGTGGAAACGTAAGTGGAGCGCACACGTACGGGCTTATAAAGACCTACATTCGCGGCAGGTGAGGACGACGGAATATTCATGGCGGGGGTGTTACGAGTTTGTGTGAGTTAAAAAAAATAAACTAGAGTCGAACTTTAACCGTTTATATCGGGGAATTAAAACTTTTGCGTACAGTTATCTACTTATAGCGCGCAACACGGTTTTAAAAAAAGCACGTTTTGCACGTTGAACAATGTTTCTCTTCCACAAAAGGGGAAGATTCATTTTCTCGTTGATTTTTCTTTTTTTAATCGTGGAATCGTATTTTCAACTACTTTTTTTAGCTTTGTCAAATTTATGAACCTCTTTCTTTTACCCTTTACAATGAGCGAAGTTGTCGGTGGATTTATGTGGTTGAAGTACGGAACGTTCGGTGACCAATTCTAGCCGCATTCTAGCCGTCGTTCGGGCTAGTTCCCATCCGAAATTTCAGGGTTTATATTTTTCTATATTTTCTGTTGAACCTCAA
>JAPYZD010004185.1:0-12711 GCA_030522725.1 Ichneumoninae sp. B BG-2022a
TAAAAACTTTTATTTTTAGCTTTGAAATTGTGGCACATCGGCATAGAGTAGGGGTACTACGATTATGATCTTGAAGGAAGAGGCGCGAAATACAATTAACGGTGGCCGTCAAATAAATATTTTTTCTGGGTGAACACACATGGATCCGGCGGTGTCGTCGTCCTCAAAGTTGCGCTTCGACAAAATTCAATACCTTTTCTGGTGAAATCGAGACGACAGGATGTGAGCAACATGATTTTCCGGGCGATATGTTGAATAGCATAGAAGTTACACGCTGTAGAATCTGATATTGGTTTCTTTTTTGTAAGACAGTATTTTCTGGGGTTCTAGGGCTGATGTAATTTTTTTTTACTGATGTATATTTGAGTACTCGAGGGTAAGATGTAAGGGGGCGAAAAGGACGCGAGTGTAAAACGAATGTTCGTAGCGTATAGCCGTGGTATAAGAGCTGCACTTTGACTCGGACCCGGATAAGCGTCCGCGGATAGTTACACATAGGGACGAACAGCACACCAGTTAACTTGTGTGTACGTATAGGACAAACAGGCCGAGTCGTCGTGGGGTGTGGGCATCGGTTGTATCGTCGCGCAGCAGCAGCGCCGGTGGCCTTATCGGCTCCCGCGACTCGGCCGGCTTATCGCCTTCGTTCCAGATCGGCTACAACGATATCAGTTGTGGCGAGCATGTATATGCTGCACCTACACTATCAGCCACGAGCGTGTACACCGTAGAATAACGCGGTTACGCTTCGAAGCAGCGAGCCAGGATGGTCGAGGGGATGGAGGGGAAGCCTCGTCGTCGCAAACTATTCTGCTCTGTTACGTTTTCAAAAAAGTTCAAGTTTAGGAATTGAAGAGTTGGTTATTCTAGCATTAGCATGCCCACGGCGAAATACGTGCAAAAAGAAATGTACCAATTTTGTAATTGAACACTTTCGTTATTGTATAATATTCAAGAATGTACAGTATTTTCATGCAAATGACCATCCGATAAGTATCATTATTAATTCTTATTATTATTAATATACGCAAAATATATCCTACAATGTAAACTATATGGATTTTTTCACAATAACAAATATATTTTGCATGTTTATATTATAAAAAAGTTTCGCCCCTGTCCCATTATTGAAATCCATCCCCTGCCCAAGGTCCTGATGAGATTTAATTGATTAGATCAGCGGAGATCTTGAAATCATCGGAACATGATAAAGATCGCAGTTTATGTTTTGGAATATACATAATTTAATTTTAGTGAAGATTGAATGCGTTTCTTGATTCATACGTATCGACAAGTGAGCTATTGGGTCACATCAACCCAAATAAATATTTATTATATGTTTCAGATGTATCTCTCCAGTCGTATATGCAAGATACAGAATTAAAAAAAACGATATTTCCCCATGTGTGTATGCCAAAAGGGCGCACAGGCTATGCGTGTACACATCCGATATCGATATGCCCTTATGGAACTGGACCGTCGATATATGTATATTTATATTTTTATATTTGAACATATCCATACCATAACACGTGAAAAAGAGTCGAGGGCTTTTTATCAGAAGTTCCAACGCGAGAGGCAAGAGCGGTAGCACGCAATTATGATTACGTCAGGAGACGAAGAGGAGGGAGGGGGTCGAGTCGCGGCAGCCGCAGCGATTAGGGTAGTTCACCTCGTCAAAACGATCTCGCGGGCGTCGGAGCAGGAGAGAACAAATGGGAGAGGTCGCTGCTTGGATGGGTTGGGGATGGGGGTTGGAAACGAGCTGGGGATTCAGATGCTGACTAACAGTGCTGTATGCGGTAGTGGACAGTTCCCGGTGCTGGATCATCCTCTCCAACAGCGGCGGCGGCGGCAGCCGGAGCAGCAGCTCATCGCTGCTCCCGGACGAGCCTGAAGCTGGGACAGTACACGCTCTGTTGTGTCCGGTTGGTCAGCCACTGCGGGAGCAAGAGAAACCGAGAGGACCGGAGCAAGCCTGCGACTACAAGAGCGAAGAGGAAAGGACCTCGGAGATTACGGAAAATGAGAAACGAGCGACCTACCCCCGCGGACTGTACGTCCGAGACAAACTTTCCCACTCGACTGGTCTCACTGGTATAGTCACTCACGGGATAGAGTTACAGCTGTGTTGGTATATACCCCAACGTACACTATTCCGAAGCGCGAGGTTTTGCCGCACGTTTGCTTGATTCGTCCCACGTGGGAGGTTGATAAGTCCGTGTACAAATCGCACGAGGCTGACGATTGTTGATAGTCCTCGTGGACCGAGATGAGAAACGACTGGGGGGCAGGGATTTGGAACGCAACGGAATCGAAGTCGATCGGCAAAGCCCTTGCATATTTTTTTTTTTGTTCGTAAGGGTACTAGAGAAAGAGGGATCATCGCGTCCCGATGGCGTTTCTGGTTTCTCCTCGGAGAAAGAGCTGGACGATGGTCCGAATAAAAAATTGAACGCCTGCCGGAATCCCTAAACCCGGCCAATAGATCGACTACCGGGTTAGGATTTCTTTCTTGAAGCTGAGTTTTTTTTCTTTCTTTTTTTTCGATTGACTACTCGACACTCTGCTATACGTGTACCATCTCTGGGACATAGATGCCTAACAGAACTCCATTTCGTAACGCCCGGAACAGATCACCCTCCCCGGCGGGACTTTGACAAATCGTCGATCCGTTCCCGAGGGAATGATCCTGGCTGCTCGGTTCGCTATCTCATATCATCCGGCTGTGGGGTTCGAGTATTGCTGCTGATGCTACCGGACTGCGGTGGTTGGAATCGTAAACAGGATCTACCACAAAATCCTTCTCTTCATCAGTTATGCGATAATTATTCTTCTTGCAGGGGAGAAAGGGTCGATTCGGGGAAACTGAGGAATAAATGCTTTTCAGATGATTCGGGGCTTACGGATTTACTTTTTACTAAAATAAAAAAATAACAAAAATTATGTAAT
The DNA here is from genome assembly GCA_030522725.1 of Ichneumoninae sp. B BG-2022a. Lineage (NCBI taxonomy): Eukaryota > Metazoa > Arthropoda > Insecta > Hymenoptera > Ichneumonidae > Ichneumoninae sp. B BG-2022a. The sequence goes on from JAPYZD010004185.1 coordinate 2,953, forward strand.
TCGTGATAATACCGGCATCGCCGAGATGCCGGTATTATCACGGTATTAAACCTCAATATAATGCGTTTTAAAAAATGTATTGAGATCATTTTTGCCACTCTTTATCTTGTTCGCAGTTACTCTCTGCAATATTTCGTCCGCCAGACACCCGAATGTAACGCTGCAACGCATTGGATTCAAGAGACTCCAGTGAGGCTCGTTCAGCGACCTTGGCATTTGCGAATAAATGGATCCACTGTCCCCCCTCCCCCACCCCTCGAAGAGTTTCCGTTAGTAGCGCTGGTTTGTCTGGCACGCAAGTCCGCCGCCACCGGGCCCGAGAGAGAATCGAGAGAGTCGTCCGCGAAACGACGAAGCCGAGGGTTAAGAGAAGGCGCGGAGCGTTTCCGCGTGATAAGATAAGCCGAGCGAGGAGACTCGTTGTATCAAGACCGCTCGAGAATCTCTCCCTCACACCCATATTTTCAGTCTCACTCGTCCCCCTTCTTCTTGCAACATTTTCGGAGATAGATACACGCATAATAAACCTCACAATTTTCACAATCAAAGCTCACATTTCATGAACGAACGAAGCAAAAAATAAAAAACTGGAAAGTCTTCTGCGCCGTGACGGAAAGTGATGAAGAGCCAGTTCAGGATGTAAATGCTAAAAATCGCGTAATCGAGTGAAGGGTCGAGTTGTGAGGGGGAGAGACTGGGACTCGTTTGGACCATCATGCTTGACCCCCGAACATCGATTTGCCATTAAGCCATTAGTGCTCCAGTCGCACGACGGTGGCGAGCAAAATCCCGTGTAACCGATATAGAATGCGCTCTGCCGTTCCTCGACACTCTTGCAGAGCCCGTTTGTCGATTGAAAGACAAATAAAATACGCAATCGTCTTCAGGATTTCACAGTCTGCGTGAATGCCGACCCAAATTTCGTTACGGTCGACTAATGAACTTTGAGATAGGAGATCGTGAAAAGGCGCCTTCTTTACAAGATGAAAAAATATGCTATACATAAATTTGCATGGTATCACTTTTTAAGTCCGCTGCCTCGCTTTAGGCGCTTGGTTTGTAATATTTTTCCATCTGGAAAAATTATGTGGACGGAATTCAGTATTACCCTTTGGTTCCAAATCTTGTCACTAATTATGAGGATTGTCTGTATAATATGACCGGAAATACGGCACTGCCGGTCAGAAAGTGAGATTCCAAACCGGAAGTGATGGCACAAAAAAAAATGTTATTAAGGTAAAGTCAGTGTCAGGACCTAGGTTCTGACACTGACCCAGTTCGTGACAGGAGTATCTCTAACATAGTTGGCTCCCCCCACCATTTGCAGCCTATAGGTAACGCGCGTTGGGGGGGAGGGGGGGGGGTGTCACAAACTGCGACTCTTGGTCCTCCTTGTTTATCCCTATGATTTGACACGCTTAAAGTGAGAGAACTGCGTAGAAGTGGCATAAACTGGGTCTTTTACCTTATTCTCTGCAAAGCTTATTAGTGTTCGAAAGACCATCGTTTACGAACTAGCTACCCACGGCGGAACGAAAAGGATCGTTGTGACGTTTTGATATACTGCAGCCAGTGTGAAGCCAGCCATACATAGTTTTTCAGTTACGGTAGAATCCCACCTGGGTAGACATAAACTTTGGGATGTTAGTTCCGTTTTACACATAGAAAATTAGGTCCATCAACATCTGGAGTTTTACCACGGCTCGGGCGTAAAAGAGCGATAAAAGTATGGAGACATACCATTACTTATATGCAAAAATACGTAATCAACAAAAAAAAAATCACTTCTCAAGTGTAGCAATTTTTGCACGAAGCACATATCGAATTCGCAAATCACGCTAAAATTTTTTTCTGGATGAGCTAAAACGATGAAATCAGACTCGATCGTTACGTTCTGTTCTCCGTAATGGGACAAGTCACTATTCACTTTGACATCATTGAACAATTCCTTGAAATCAGTCTAAACGGCATTCGCGAGCTGGCCCCTATCTGCAGGGCACGTGTCCTCCTCAAGACGGCAGCTGAGTATCTCGACCACCTGAAAACGGCGATATTCTTCATCGCGACAAAGTGCCCTCAAGGTGAAAGCCGCCGGCGGAACGTCGAGCGCACGTGCGACATCCGTTTCCTGTACAAGAGGCGCAGCGCACCCGTTCGTTTTCTGCATTAAAGGACTACGTAGCTCGTATAACTAAGAGATCCGGTGTGTCTTCCAGCGACACGTGGCAGGATGTCTTGGAAGGTGTCCAGCAGCGGGAATACTTCCGGACGAGTGTCCTCGAACGAGGAACGCGCAGATAAAGGAAAGAAAGAAGAACAGAACTCCACAAGGCGTTCAGACACCACTTCTCAGAGGAGCAATGACAATGCGGGCGATCCCCTCGAGAAAACTCGATCGTCTCCTTCATACTGACAATGAGTAGTTATCACGGATACCTCGATAAAAAGCAATTTAAGTATGAAAACGAGAGAAGCCTCCGCTCAAAGTCTAATCTTCCCTTCAACGGGCATCAATTTATTTTTCGTGCGTTCCTCTCGCGTAGGTTAAAAATTCAATCAACCGCAAAGATGTGAGTCCATAAAAAATAAAGTAAAAAAAACTCCAATCAAAGTCTCACGAAGAGTGACACTCAAGATGGTCTGAAATCCTGGAGGAGTGAAATTGGACGACCGTTCGCGCAGATATATCTTTAGAGAGGATTTACCGAATGAATTTTTTTGAGTGACTGGCAAAGTTTGAACGATTCTGTCGTGACGAGGATTGGAAAACAGTAGCCACCAATAAAAGAGAGAGAGTGAGAGACTGCTCGTTTGAATTTCAGTGTCGATGTGAAATCGAGAGCCAATACGGGCCGACCGCAAATTGATCCCCCCGGTTCAGCGACGGGGGGCAATAACACCACGCGTATACAGTAGACAAAAAAAGAGTAATTCAATAACGGAATAGCCCTGTTCGTCCCGGGCCGTTGGTCATTGTCGAAAAGTCCGGGGCCTTTTAGTCAGAGCAGTGTGTGCATGCGGGGGAGCGGAGCTCGTTGGTTTTCAGCCCGTGATTGTGTGAACACGGCTCGAGAGGCTCGGCAAATGTTTCCGATCGTATCTCGACTTTGGCCAACACACATCGAGCGAGAGGGAAATTGTCGGCGAGGGTGACACTCGCGAAATTCACCCGCCAATAGCACACCGGCGCGAGAGAGAAAGAGAGGAGAGAAAAAATTGCGTTTGACCTTTTCATACTTCTCGCGAATATCCGCCTAATAATCTACGGCAACCTTTCACTCTCGTCCAGGACACGATACGTTATTATTCATTTAACGAGAGTAACTTCTCGACCCCTGTTTCGATAGACCGTGCAAATTCCACATGGTAACAAAAATGTATAATACGTTTGCGCATTTTACAAAAATATGTTCTTTACAAACAAATTTTTTGCAAATAATACAATGAAGAAATATCATTGACAAAAGACTTTTTTTAACTCAATTACTAAACAAAACAATTTTACACCACGGCGCTACGATTTAAAAAACATATTTATTTTACTGTGGAGTCCAATCGTGTTGGACTCGGGAAAACATTAATGAGCGCATTAATCTAGCGGTATAAAATAACGTTTAACCAGCGGAGCAAATCTTCTCGCCGACCTTCGGTGTTAATTAATCAATAATAATTAGCCAATCAGTGTAGACATCTTTCCGGGAATTTCTGGTGCACGGGTAAAGTATCGCGGAAGATCGGAACGCTTGTAGGAGGGAGCCATGTCTATACCGTAGCGGCGGGGAAAGGTGGGAAGGGGGGAGGGCAGGGAGAGCCGAAGAGTAAATTCCTGAAAAGATAGACTCGATCCGACAGGCAGAACCACTTGGGAAACTAACGAGCCCAGGATATCGATTCCTGCTCTATGCCACAGGATCACCTCTTCTTCTCCGCCTCGTCTCTAGTCGACGAGGTTTATCCGCGTCGGAAAGTCCCGAACGAAGAGATAAGCTCCGGAGTAGATGAGAGAACGATAAAACTTGGTTATAGGAGCTTGTAGAATGCTGTATCGGAAACTGTGCGTGTTTTAGGATCGTCAACGCTCCGTTCCCGACGCACAAAGCGAACATACAGCATAAAGAAAAAAAACTCGAAATCGTGATCGTCGGAAGGCAAAATGGAAAATATCATTCGGTGGTCCATATTAGCCACCTCTGATCCAGAGTAAAAAAGATTCATTTCAGCAACAGGGATGATACCGGTGATTTGTCAAATACCATTTTTTGATACCGGTGAAATTGACATGGTAAATATTAATCGGTGGTCCATATTCAACACTATCTGTTGAGTGTAAAAATTTAATTTTTACAACTTGTTGCAAAAGCAAATTGTTGGCGACTTGGAAGAAAACATTTATTCGATACTATTTGTGTATCTATCTCCGGGGTGATCCTGTCTGGTACTTTGATCGCTATGGCATTCAGACAGGTGTTCTCTCGCGCTCGGATCTAATAGTATTTTTTTTTTTCGAATACACTTAATCCTCTCCCGGTAGGCCCGGTTTTTGACGATCGCTAATGAGATTCCGAATGTCAAAACTCAATGCGGACTGTCGAGTCGGGGCCGGGAGAGGGGGGGAGGCAGGAGAGCGAGAGAGATTGTGAGCTAGAGGAGGCTGAGCAATTTCCAAATAGCCCGGCCCCCCAAATAACTGATCGTCGCGATTAGATCGGTTCCGATAAGCCAGGCATCAGTCTCTCGTTCCACGTCGCCGTCTCCGTCTATCCTACGATAGAGAACGAGATGCTCCGGCGCGGAAACCCCCGAGAGCAGGTATAACCGTATCCTTATATACGCGTCGAAATCTTTTTGCTCCTTCTATTTTTTTTTTTTTGCTTTTTTTAACTCGTCCTATCTTCGACTACGCGAGAGCAAGGCTACGTTAAAGCGAGAGACTGGTTGAGGATAGAACAGAAACTGAGAAGGATAAAAAGGTGGAGGGAGCGAGCGGGAACGGGGCTGAGCGAGAAAGAGAATGATAGAGAACAGAGCGTGGTATAGAGTGAAGAGAGTGTGAGGGGAAGGGGGAGGAGGACGCGGGCAGAAAAGATAAAGAAAGGACTAAAGAGCGGAGATTAGCGCTAATGCACCATCGGGGAATGGTATGGTATGGAAGCGCGGAGGGATGGGTAGGGGGCGAGAGGAGGGGAGGGGGGCGAGGTCCATCGTATCTCTCATATTTCAGACCCCCGTGACGTCGGGAGAGATACCGAATCGTTTCCCACCTAGAGACGGGGAGAGCTATACGCTATTTTTAATCCTCAGCCAGCACCGACCTACCATTTCTACCTCGCTTCGGGTTCTTATAATTCTTTCTTTTCACGATCGACACGTTTATTTCTTTTCGGTATCGAGTAACGGAACGAATCCTTCTGATTTTTCTCACTCGGCAGTGGATCGCGTGAATTTTGAGTCTTTATCGAAATTTCCGTTTGAAGTGTCGACCGGCAATTTTTCGTTCTAATGTAAGAAAGTGTGGTAAAGAAAAGACATGATTACCAAAATGTGACATAAACGGATTCATCACGTGGTTTCTTTGACAAAATATTTACTTCCATGCCGTCCGTCGAATCATTTGGCGACTTTCTTGAGGTCACTTCGCGTACGTGAACGATAGTCGGGACGTATAGATACGCGATCTGAGCGCATGCAGTGCCGAGGGGGTTTTTCGTGGAGGACCGGTATAGCCGAAGCGGGAGAAAGCAGACGAGGAAAAGAGGAGTGCAGCACGCGGCGTCGCACCGCGGTCGCCCACTCGTGTGGAAAAATGATAGCGGCGTACTGACTGAGTGGCCGGGTGGTTTGCCGGGAAGCCGGGTACGCCACCCTCCACCCTTCGGGAGGTGACGTCGCGGCGGAGGGTGCTTCGTTTCTACTGAATCTCCCTCTCTCGCGCTCTCCCCCGCGCTCTCTCTCATCCGCGTTGCTCGAGAGGGCGGCGAGAGATGCCTGGAACCGATTCTCTCTTATCGCAGCAGCGCAGTTGTGTGTGCCTTTATGAAGATCTGTCAAACTCTCTTCCTCTCGCTCACTCCGCCAGGCTCTTTTCCTCTCCTTTTTTTCATCTACCTTCCATCCCTAACCGATAAGCTTTAAGGACAGCTCGCGTCATCCTGTCCGCCGATATGATATAACGAATTGAGAATCTATTCGGAAGGAGTCTGTATAAATTGTCCCGACGATCGATTCCTCTCCACTCTTCAAGCACGTCTATACATCACGAAGCTGGGAGAGATTCACTTATTGTTTCTCACGTTCGATCATTTTTTTTACTTCTCACCCAGCCCGGTACGGTGACGATCATTTTGCCATCGAAAGGAGCCGCAAAGTTTATCAGCACTATCACATAAGTCTCAGGATACTCGGTAACCCAGCTTCGGTGCTACATTTTTTCGTGATTCATTGGTCGTTTCAAAGTTCCGTGCGGGTAAATCTTTCGCTCGACGATAAATGTCTGATATATTAGAATGTTTTCCCGGACATGGTTGGGTTAGTATGGGCTGGCGAAAAAAGTCTGGAAGGTCGGGAAGGGTTGCAACGTGACATGTTCGATGTTCCGAAAGCGGCGTGCCGTAGAAAGAAAGGGTGCCGAGAGGCGGTGCTGTGATAAATCGTGAAAGTCATCCTCACGGAAGAAGGCTGAACGAGAAGGGAGCTCTCCTCGTCAGGGGTAGCAGCACGTCGAATCGTCCGGAGCTTCTGGCCAAGATTCCAGTCACGTGTCCCATCGGAAATTAGAGCCGCGTCAACCTGTGCACCCTATTCGTGCCTCCGACGAGCTGCTGCACGACTACGACTACTAACTCCGAAGCACGAATAGGAGTACGAAGAAAAGGAGTAATGCTGTTAAGCTCACTCGATCTTTAGAGGTGTTTATCAAACCTCTCTCGGACGGGAATACATATATATTCTTGTGGACAATTTTATCGACAATGATTCATCGTGGAATAGTTATGAAATTACGACATGAGAGAAACTCTATTATTCAACCCTTTCTAGAACAGACCATAATATATGTTGAATCCGAAATTTCTTCCGGTCGAAATAATGTAAATTGCAAAAATGGAATAGTAGCAAAATTGACACAGTTCAACAGTAAAAAATAGTGCTCTGTGATAAAATCCCTTGTGGTAAGAATAAAACCTACGGCAATGGCCTTTCGCGCGTTGTAAAGAGTGATTCCCGAGTAGAAAAATGAATCAGGCTGGAATATGGCCCAAACTAGGACTACCGGAATGTAATCTCCGGCCCAGATTTGGCGGATCGATATGGCCCTAATCAGGGGTATAATGCTCACGCAAATCTGGATTTGATCTGGCATCAGGATCCGGTCCAAGTTCAGGCCCTGACATGGACCTGTCGTGGCCCGGATCATGCACCGTTCCACGTGTCGACAGCAAAATTTAGAAAAATATTATTTACGCTAATTCAATATACCGTACTAATTCTCACATTTATATCTCGGACAACGATAGTAATTTATTGCCCAGTTTGGGACTTGCACCCCGGATGTCTAAGTTTGTAGTCGGGAACCATACCCACTCAGCTATTTAGGACTAGCGAATAAAATGTTGGAACTTGTATATAACGTATCCTAAAAATACTGCGAGTCGTGATTCAATAACATGACATTCAATTGTTGTATCTCTGTTTTTATGTTTGTGAGCTATTATACTTATTTGTATTAATTACCTGACTATTTCTAACCGTAAATTATTTTATTAGAACATTTTTATTAAAATATGTTGAGAAGTGAAGAAATAAATTCTTTTTTGCTGATGTTGGGTTACAAGAAATGATATAATTTACGTTTCGGTGATTTTCGGAGTAAACTTTAAAATTGATTGCCTTCTATCAGTCTTTGAAATAATAGATGCTGTAATTTTAACCAAAGTTATAATCAGAATAGTTTTTTCCAGATTTGCACTAGTCATATTTCCGCTTATATTTCGTTATAAATGATAAATATATACAGAACGGCTTCTTAGGTATGTGTTCATTTGTTTCTTATTCTCGTTGTTGAATTTGTAGGTTATCTTTCTTATAGATGTGTAAGAAATTATTTTGTTAATGTATTTTTTAATTATTTTGTTCACTATTTTATACCACAGAGACGAGTTAAAATGTGCGATTCCACATTTTGTTTTGCGACAGTTAGAATGATTTATGAGTTGAAGAAACTATAGATGTGTATATGCATCGCACATTAGGAAGTGTTTAATAAACAACTACATAGCGACATTTATAAAAATAGAAGCCTTATATACGAATAAGCACCTATGTGATTTCGCCAATGTTGCCTGGTCTGGTAGTCTGATTGCATTTCTACTTGAGATCTGGCTCCGGTCTGTTTAAAGTAGTAAATAAAAATAGTTTAATAAATATTGAGTGACAAGTATAAATGCCTGATCCTTTCCTGACTTGGCCCTGAACTGAAACTATACAAGTTTTAGCAATCCGGCAAATTAAATGAATTTCATATCAGGAGCGGACACGGCGATATCCAAGATAGCACATCCGGTGTGCTTTGGTGCAGCCGGCAATGGCACAGTTCGGATGTACACTGCTGTTCATGAATGCCTGGTTTTTCTTATTTTTTTATCTTCCTGGATATCTTGCTCTATGTCTTCATGGGGTCGAAGATACCAAGGAAGATATCCAGGAAGACCTCCCGGAAGCCATCCGGGAAACATCTGGGAAGACGTCCGGGAAGACATCCAGGAAGACGCAAGGAAATCCAGGCATTCATGAACAGCAGTGTACATCCGGCAAATCTGATGTCGATTGCCTTATTGGTACCAGAACTGGTGCGTATCCGGTGATAATCCGGCAATCCTAAATACGCTGCCGGATTGATGCCTGATGTGGAGCCTGATAAAACATATGGCAGCCGGACAAATTTTCTACTCGGATTATTCTCCTTCAAAAGGAGATGTGAATCATTGTCACAAGCCCTCAATTTCTTGTAATTTTTTGTGTTTTTCGTGAATGGACCGTATTCCGAAATGAAAACTTTTTGGCGATTTGACGATGAATCGTGGTGCGGTGGGTTAGACTTCATTTGAGACATCGAAACATAGTCATAAACCGAAGTTCACACAAATCAGGGGGAACTATAATGAAAGGGCATCTCAAAGTCCATTGAAGAACTGGAACAGTCTATTAAAGTGGTGCATTGGCAATAAAAATCTTCTGCATGAATGGACTCCAATATGTATGGAAGTTGTTAACTGAGTATTTCCAACACTTTCTCTTAAGTGGCCCAATGATGACGGTTCTCCCCTAAACGCACGAAAAGGGGGAGTTTTTGTGCACCTAATACAAAAATGATATTGTTTAACCCTTTGTTATGACGAACGCTAACATAGAAGTACAATATAATTGCATAAAATTAAAATCGTTTCTTGACATCCAAGTAATTTTGTTTCTCGCCTACCACATAATCTCATAGACACCCCTACACAAAACAGATTTTTATTTCACCAGCGGCATCAGCGCGCGCTTCCACGGCATTATACATTCCCGGCATTAATCAGCATTGTCTGAGTGACGAAAAGAAGGGGGTACGAGGGTGGTTCGCTGAATCGTATTCGTTGTCGAGTCGTGCAGACAGAGAGACGGAGTCGAAAGGGACGGTATGTATAGCGGATGAATCTGCCTTGAGCTGTTATGATGCCCGTTTGTGGGGGAGATGAGGGCGGTGGAAGTGGGGGGAGGGGGGCG
>JAPYZD010004186.1:0-13208 GCA_030522725.1 Ichneumoninae sp. B BG-2022a
TTTTTTCAGATTTTTACACCATCAAGAAGTACTTGCAATTTTCTCTTATTGTTGTCGAACTTATGCGAAGTTAGCGCGCAGCGAGACTCCCTCCTTAATCGAGTTGACTCGGTAATCGCTGTATTTGTTCTCTTTCCTTTCGTAACATTCTTTGTCTCACACTCCCCGGTTTCCTCTTCACTATTTCTTCTCGCTTCGAGTAGCTATCGACGGAAGGTCGAAAAAAATAGAAAGCAGATCACTGGCGAAGCATCCAGTCCTGTTATAAATTTACGAGTGGACGCTCGAGCGGGGAAGCGTGTTGAGTTCTCACTGCAAGGATAATTGCGTTTCTTTTTCATTCGCTACAACGGTATAACGAGCGGGCTCTCCTTTCTCCGTGTCTTCTCCATCTTCCTCTCTAATCCGAAGTCCATTTGACAATGAAAGAGAACCAATGTCTCGAAAATTTTAAAAACACTGTTTATCGCAAAATCACTAAAGTTAAAAAGAATTATTAATTTATTTTCTTTTTTTTCTATTTTTTTTACAATTTTTTAAGATGCATCTAAATTTGCCAAAAATATTCAGCGACAAAATTGATTGCTGTAGAAAAATGTATATATCGAGTTACGGCAAAAAACCCCTAAAGCGAATTGGTTGCCGCAATGGACAAATAAATAAATAAATTTGTTGGTCTCGTCGGTTAGATTTTTTTTTAATAAGATTAATTAATTTTTTTTTAAGTTAGTAGTTTAATATTAGATAGAATAAATATCTGTGGATACGTTAGGATAAGCTAGGACTCTGTTGCGTGCCTGATATGTATTTCACTGACGGCAAAATTCTGCGATTGACAAATTTTTTAGTTTTTTCGTTTTCTCTTGAAATTTTTCTGCAAAATCGTTTCTGATTTTTTACTTTCTTCTTTTTTTTCGTCATGGAAAAATGTTTTTGTTAGTAAAATTTGAGTGTTCAAAGAAATTAGCGTTAAAAAATTGGAATGCCTCGAGATGGCGGTATTGATCATTTTTTTGTCTGTAAATATAATTTTTTTTTTCTTAACGCAGGCTGGATAAATATTTTGGGTATTCCAAAATTTTGTATTTTCAAAATACATTGCAATTCGGAGCAAAGATTTGCCCGACGGGAAGGCACTCGGGCAAATTGCGCGCCAAGAGTCGGCCGTCCATTTTCCCCCTCCCATTTTCGAGTACAGATATTTTTCTCATTCCCCCAATTTTTTTTTTTTTCATTTCTGCAAATATTTTCTTCAATGATTTCTTTTATCCCTCGCCACCTCCCACACTTAACCCCTACGTGATATGTTCGCATTCGTTAATCCTTAATACGATAATAGGACGATTATCAAATTCTCACATTTTTTTTCTCATTTCACTCAAACTCATTATTTTTTTTCATCCTTCGATCGTCACTCAAATTCTAACACGCACTCTAATCAACAAGACACGCTCGCGCTCGCCGCGATGCCGATGATAAAAACATAAATACACGTTTCTTAGGGCACCTTTGGTATTAAGCTTGACGTTTTTTTTCTTTTTTTTTCTCGCGTCACGGATATTTATTTAATTAATCGTATGACTGTCAGCGGTCGATCGAAAAAATTTCGTAAGTCCGTCTCGGTCTTTTTCTTCTTTTTCATGACAGTAATTTTTTCAATTCGAGACTCGAACTAGATTTTTTTTAATCTTTTTTACACACTCGGAACGCGTTCGTGAAAAAAAAAACTAAAAATGCTGAAAAAAAGTAATTTCAAACATTTTTTTGTTTTTAAAAATTCACGTATCCGCGTTTTCATTGTTATAAATGTTTATTCTTTTGTATGTCGTTCAACAATTCTTTCGCTTCATCTCACGGATAGAGAGAGAGATACGAGAGAATTCGATCTTTATCTCGATTTATCTAAACGTTTTGTCGGTATATTTAATGCAATGACGACATTGCGTTAATATATATGCGTGCGCCTATATCTGTATCGTATTATAATTTTTTTTCTTCGTGTGTGTCGGTGATGCGTTTAACAGTGCCATTTCGTTATTTTATACACGAATCGAGAAACAATTTTTTTTGTATAAACAAATAAAAATGATAAAAAAAGAACATTGTAGAAAGAAGTTTAAATAACGCTGAGCTTCGTCACGATAATAAAAATATTAATAATAATGATAATCAATAAGCGTCGCCCGAATAGCGACGATATATTTTAATATTTAATAAACGTTTCGCCCTAATTGCCTAAAGTTACGTGCACGTCGACATTCGGACGCGTTGAGCTCGACTGCATTTATTTTTTTACCGGAAAAAATTTGTTGGATTGAATTTGAAATAAATTTTGTGTTTTCATACGTTTTTTCCACACTGTTTCATCAAGTTGTATAACAGTCGAAAAACGATAATTATCCGATGGAAAAAATTTCTAAATTTCGAAACCTTTTAGTCCATTTTTTTAGGCTCAACGCTGCGATGGCGAGTGCGCGAAAACAATTTTTTTCCCTATTAAATTGCGAGAAAGAAATTTGTTTCATTCTCCATTTTTATGTCTCGAAGAAAATTTGTCCTAGATACCATTCTTTTCCCCTGGTTACCAAGCGATTGATTCGCCGAATTTGGGCGGGAGAAAAAAAAACCAAAATTCTTTTTTTTTTTGGTCTATGAATTTTTTTTCGTTTTTTTTTCGCGCGCGCATTTTTCCTACCTTACCTCGTCAATTGTTGCACTTTTTTTTCGTTATCGGATTTCGTTCGTGTTGATGTCATTTCCTCTTCGCTCTTCCTCGACGTTGGCGCTTGCGTAGTTTTGGTATTTGGTAAATTGTGAATATGCACACCGATACATTTTTTTTTTTTTTTTTTCAACACCAAAACTTTTCTTCCCTCGTCACGCCGTCGGTTTCTTCCGCCTTTCCGTTATTTCGATCACTCCTTGAGTCTCGCTGACGACCGCGACCAATCCCCTCCTCACATCCCGTTTATGTCGATCTTAAGGTTGCCCGTTTTTTTCTCCCTTTGATCCCTGGAAAAGCCAAGGATTCAATGAAACATAGTCGCAGCAACGTGAGTGAAAACAGTTTAATGAAATGAAAACGAATAAAATTCGATAAAAAAAAACAATTTCCGCAATTCGCATCGAAAACTCCCTCAATTTACCAGTTGGATCTTAACGCATTTTTTTACTCCATAAAAATAATGGTGCAATCTGTATTTATTGTTCTAGCGTTCTTCTAAAGAATTTTATGCACAAACAAACTCTACGCCAAAGTACTAAAAAAAACAGAATGGGGTGCAGGTCGTACCTTAACTAATACTAGATAGAAAAAAATTTCGATATCGATAATATATGTCGATTGTTTAGTGGCATAACGTCATATAGGCTATGCATAAGCATATCCTATATGCCTTAAATCACCAATCGATATATGTATATACATATATATATATATATATGTCAATAATAAAGTAGGTCTATGATATAAATTACATCCTACTTTCTTGTATGTCTGCCCGTTTGTCGCACTTAGCACAGACACCCGCACCGACAATCGCGCAGACAACCACTCGCGCAGACAGACTCTCGCGCATACAGACTCTCGCGCAGACACACACTCGCGCAGACAGACACCCGCGCAGACAGACACCTGCGCAGACAGACTCTCGCGCAGGCAGACACCCGCGCAGACAGACACCCGCGCAGACAGACACCCGCGCAGGCAGACACCCGCGCAGACCGACATTCGCGCAGATTGCCACTTGCGCAGATCGCCACTTGCGCAGACCGACACCCGCGCAGACAGACACTCGCGCAGACACCCGCGCAGACAGACTCCCGCTCAGACACACACCCGCGCAGACAGGCACCCGCGCAGACAGACATTCGCGCAGACAGCCACTCGCGCAGACACTCGCGCAGCAGACTCCGGCTCAGACACACACCCGCGCAGATAGACACCCGCGCAGACAGACTCCCGCTCACATACACCCGCGCAGATAGACACCCGCGCAGACAGACACCCGCGCAGACAGACATCCGCGCAGACAGACACCCGCGCAGACAGACACCCGCGCAGACAATAATTTTAAAAAAATGCAGTACTTTGCGCGTTGATTTGTTGAAGTTAGTAAATCCCTAGAGCGTGCATGGTTCACACATTTGGAACGAAAAAATAATAAAAGATCTAGTGGCACAGGAAAGAATATTTGAAGAATGAAAGAAGATGGTAGTTAGCGTTCCAATGTATCGCGAGCGGGTGTACGCGTGTACCCTCATTACACTTTCTGTAGAGAAGAGGGTTAAAAAAGTGAGGCAAGGAAAGTGAGGGGGGGGGGGGCAGTATACTGAGCACGCCTGGGCATCTGCAACGCCTTTCTTTCATGGTCGTGCGGGTCTGGGGAAAAAAAGCGACGCTGGCCCAGCGTAGTTTCATTTTTTCTCTTTTTTGCGGTAGCATTGAGGGAAAAAATGTTTAAGAACCTCCGGTGTCCATCCATAGATCTCGCTACCTTCCCCAAACCCCGGCAACTCTTTTTCCACTTCGTATCTCATTGCCCTCTGTCGAACTTTTTTTTTTATAATACGGAGCAAAGGTATAATGCACAGTTTACAGTTCACAGTAGAAAGTGGAAGGAGGGAAGGGACAAAAGCCTCAGTTGGCTGCCCCTTGCCGCTCACTCCTACTCCTGCCCGCTGTAGATTCTCGGGTCTCACGGAACCCCTTTCAATGACCTCTCGCTCGACGCGCGAGACTGGAATTTTAATTCACCCGAGGAGGAAGAAGAAGAGGAAAAAGCTGAGATACCGAGATACGGCGGAGGTAGAAGAGACGGAGAAGAGACGCAAATTGAGGTAGTTTGAAAGACTTTGCAGTGGATTCTTATTTACTCATTAATAGAAATTTAAAGCGAGAATTTAAAAAATTAATAACCACCGACGATTTTTTTTAATCCAAGATTAGAACGGTGCGGTTCGGTGAAAAAAAATTATTTCACATACTTCTGCGAGACAAATTGCGTCGAGACAGCTGTTGTTGGAACGAACGGTGTGTTCGCGAAATGAGAAAAATTAGAAACTTTTTTTTTTCATTTTTTTCATTTTTCGTACAAAGGATGTTCGAACAATGGCGCGGAAAGTGTTCGATCGTGTTCGAGATTCACAGACGAGTGAATTTCGTCTTTGGAATTTTTTTCTAAAGTTTACGGTTCGCAAGATACGAGCGGTTGAAGTTTTCAGTTTATGCGCGGCAACGGTGACAGCGCGCGCCACCTGGTGCGTCCGCTCTCATTGGCTGCAACTTTAACCGCTCGTAGCTTGGAAACTACGCTTCGTACCAAGATTTCGCAAAGGAAAAGTTTACTCAGTTTTTCACCGACAAATGCGAACGTAAAGTACTTAACTGAAATACTGCGATTGAAAAATGTTTCCGCTGTATTTATCGGTGGTAATTTATTTTCCGTGCTGATGACATTATTTCTTTTACATACAGCTGTATAAATATTGTTTGTCCCACAGAACATTGTAAAACGATATTTCGCCTGCTCAATATTTAACAGAGTTCTGTGATATTGACGGAGTTTGAGTAAAAATAGAAATAGATTTTTCTAAGGGAAATTTTGAAATCCAAACACTACATTAAATCGGCCCTTAGCCTAGAGAAAAGTAGAATAGGAAAAAAAAGTTGTTTTTATTTAAAAATATGATTTACCCTTTCAAAATCCAGGCTGTTTTTCATCTCGAGTTATGTAGTCGCAAAGTCGCTCAAACTACCTTAAAAGAAAGAAAAAGAACGGTACAATTTGGATAAAATTGACAAAACGCATTGCACTGTTTGTTTTTTTTGTGTCAATTAATTAAAAAGCATTAAGCTTGTTATTATTACAAATACAAATATGTGGGTAAGCAAGCTGAAGATTTCAAATCTGCTCCTCTTTTACTTTATGCTATACATAAATCGAGGTTGTGTTGGTGCAATTTTTTTGGGGGTAATTGTTATAAGGGCTGGCGTATCTGAATGAAAAAAAAATTCTACGGAAACGGAAGGACGGAAACGTAAACGAATCAATAAACAAAAGCAACGACCTCAATTGACTTCGTCAATTCTTTTCCGTTATAATATAAATTGTAAACAAGAAAATAAAAAAATTGAATTGTCGCGTTTGGGCTGTTCATTCAAGTGTGAAAAAACATTTAACGTCACTTCGAAGTGTTTTTGGTGGATGCGATCTTGTTTTTTTTTTGGAAATAAAAATAAAATTTCGAACGCGTTTTACCTGAAAAAAAGTTTCGATTCCACTGTAAATCGCCGTCATCGCAAGATATCTTATATCGATCGTTGAAAAAAAAAAAATTTTTTCTCCATCTTTTTGTTTTGACTTCGTAACATTTTGGCGCGAAACATTTAAAAACGATTTTTTTTTGTCAAATAGGATAGAGTTGAAACCTACTTCGATCCAGAGATTTGTAAAGCCCACCTCGGCCATTTTCGACTTTGCATATTCGATTCGTATCGGTCCCCGGTCGGAGGAGAGGAGTAGGGATCCTTGGAGTGCGGCCATCGCTTGGGCAGCGTAGCGAACGTCTTGAAATTCGACAAATGCCACGGGCGAGCCTCCCTTCGTGTGCATACGAAGCCGACAGAAACCAGAAAAACTGTGCACAAATAAGACAAGCGTACAGATACGTGCTCGATTACTTTTTTTTTTTTTACAAAATCATTCAAAATGTATCCCTCCTTGAATTGAGTGGAATCCCCGATGAAAATGAAAAGTCCCCATTTCGCTGCGAATAAAAAGTCACTTTTGTTCAATTAATGGTCTTTTGTAGATTGAGGCGGTGGGGAACACCGATTTTAGGCACCAAAACCAGTTTTATTTTTTATCTCGGTAATAAAAAACTCGATCGCAAATCCCTCGCGGTTGATTGTTCTTTAAGGTGTTATCATCATGTAAAAAAATCTCCAGGTCTGAATATAAAAAAATGTCGGAACAGCTCCATTTTTTAATATTTTATTTCTAAAAAAGACTTCAAAATTTTTTTTTCACATGATAAGAACACCGTTACGAACAATTGAACATGGATGATTGTCAAACCCATTTTTTATTACCGAGAAGAAATAAATAAAAAATGCTTTTTTGCTGGAAATCGTCAGGCCTCCCCTTAAATCTGCAAAATGTGCCATGCGTTATGGAATTTAATTTTTTACAAATCAATCAACTCGACAATTGATTTTTCATTTTCACCGAAAGATCACCTTAAATTTTCAAAGTTGAACAAAATTTCCCAACCTTATCGACACTTTTTTTGTTTTTTTGTTTTTAAATTATCGTCAATATGTTTTACATGTATCAGTGTCGAACCATAATCAGTACTAGCCCGACGATGCTGGCACCAGCACAATTTTTGTTTTATCTTATATACATAGTACTTGTATGTATAACGCTTCAAATTTTCTCCTCGTGCTGCTACCAGTATCGTCGACTTTTATCCTCGGAGGCTCGATCTGAAAAAATGTTCTATAGTGCTGTTTTTTTTCAACCATTACTGTAATAATATCTACTTGGAAAATTATACAGAATCAACACAAAAAAAATTGTTCTTAAAAAAAAGGATAAATGTGCTTTTTGAAAATAAATGTTCTCTTCAACTTTTTTTTGTTATCTGGCTAACGCTATAAATTTCGTTACACAATCGTGTAAACTAGAGATTACAGTGAAAGATCTAGAGTACATTGAACGCTGGAGAGCGCTGGTGGAATAAACGCAGGCGCTGTGGAAACAACGAGACTAGCAGAGCGGTCGGCCACGGGAAGGGGGGGGGGGTATGAAGTAACGGTAGAGCCGAGTAATCGCGGTCGGCTCATCAAAAAGAGAGAAATAAAGAAAGAAAGCATACAATCTTGCCATCACTACTTTTTCCACTTAATTCCATTTGGATCCCAATTTTCTCGGCTATACAAGTTCTTTTTTTTGTTCTTCGCGTTTCATTTCATGAGGCTTTTCAGGTCAATTGGTCTATCCTATTACCGTGGATTGCCAAAATCTGTGAAAATATTTTGTCGGAAATAGTTCCCAATTTTTTTTTTTTAATCCAAATTTAAGTTTTTTTCTAATAATAATCCTTTATTTGAAAACCAACGACCGGGTATAAAAAAATTGCCGGTATGAAATGCAGTTTTTGCGATGCTCGTTAAATGAAATATGTATATTTTATAAAAATAATGTAAATTGTCTTGGAGATTTGTAATTTTCATTTTTACCGTAAACCATGACGAGTCCAATTTTGAACTGTACATAAAAAGACTTTATAATAGGAAAGTTAACGGTGAATCGAGCGATCGCGGTCAGTGGAGGTAAGAGGAGCATCGCGGGCCGTCCGTTGAATCTTTTAAAATGGTCCAGATCGCGTGAAGCGGTATAATATTTACCGCGGCGAGAGAACCCCGAATCGTTTGGACGTTAAATATTTGATTAAACGTCTAGACTCCCGACTAATTGGGATAAAATGTCTATGTGTCGGATTCACAATCGGAGCCATCGTTTGTTTTATTGATCAAAGGTCCTAATTAATCCCAGGCTGCATCGTGGACGTTTCTCCTCTATTGATCGACTCGTTATTCTGTAGGTCTTAAAAATTTACGAAGCAAGCGGCAAATTGGGTGAAAGAAATTGAAAATTACATTTTTCGACAATCCTTCCACTGTTCAGCAATTTCGAACGCCGAAGAACGGTATTGCAGGCATTTTTATAATCTACCGCGAACCTTTTTGAACCGATCAATTTTTGAAGCGGCATCTCAGTTGCGTCTTCAAAACGCTCTATCTCGTAGACGAATCTATGAATCGTCGCGAAATTTGCATCGTACGTTTGTCGATCTTATATGTGTCTTGTGAAATTTTTTCATAATTTTTCAATGGGTACTTCACAAATTGTTCACTGACTCGTAAAGGGGTTGCGTTTATTTAACACTGCGTTAATAAAAATGACGAATTAAAATTAAGCTTTTTAGTAAAAAAGTTGATCAAAGGTCCTAATTAATCCCAGGCTACATCGTGGACGTTTTTCCTCTATTGACCGACTCGTTATTCTGTAGGTCTTAAACATTTTCGAAGCAAGTGGTAAATTGGGTGAAAGAAATTGAAAATTACATTTTTCGACAATCTCTACCCTGTTCAGCAAGTTCGAACCCCGAAGAACGGTATTGCAGGCATTTTTATAATCTACCGCGAACCTTTTTGAACCGTTCAATTTTTGAAGCGGCATCTCAGCTGCGTCTTCAAAACGCTCTATCTCGAGTCTATGAATCGTCGCGAAATTTGCATCGTAACTTTGTCGAACTTACGTGTGTCTTGTGAAATTTTTGCAAAATTTTTCAATGGGCACTTCACAAATTGTTCACTGACTAGTAAAGGGGTCGCGTTTATTTAACACTGCGACTCACAGGGTCGAATTTACTTATCGCAGGCGATCCTGAGAAGGGTTAATTAAAATGACGAATTAAAATTAAGCTTTTTAGTAAAAAAGTTATTTCTTTTAGGAAGTTAATTTATTCCGTTATTGAATTCTTAAATTGGTCTATTAATAAAGTCATTGATTTGATGAAACGTTTATGAAAACGGGAAAAAAATTGGCGTATAGCTACGGCAATGTAATCGGTAATATATATATATATATATATCCATATCGGTGGCTTAATTCCAAAAGAGCATATCGGCTGTGTACAAGCAGACCCTTATGCTCTTCTGGCGTTAGACCATCAATATATATTTATGAAAGCAGGAAAAGCATACTAGGAATATAGCAGCAAGTGTACAGTGGCGGCAGTGATGGTATCGATTCAATGCGACGAATCTCGAATGACCCTCGGGCATACACGGATTCTCCATTCTCCCGTAGTAATATTCAAATGCTACCGTCGACATTCGACATTGCTTCCCCTATACCGTCGAGCTGAATTCTGTCAAGCTTCTTTTTTTTTGTTTTTTCTTTACCGCGAAATTTATACGCATCCTACGTCGTCAATTTTTTACAAAACCCCGAAGATGTCCCGATCAACTTCCGTTGGAAATAAAAATTTAATTCCACTGACTGAAATTGAAATATTCATTTTTATACTTCACTTGTAGGGTATTTGTCCGGTGTTTGTCCGGTGTTTGTACGGTATTTGTACGGTGTTTGTACGGTATTTGTACGGTATTTGTACGGTATTTGCATTCACGGGTTTCAAAATAACCGGTCGAAAAGTCTGAAATGGAATCTCCGGTTTGAAAACTGAGAATTTTCTTTTCATCCGCGAAAAGTTTTTACGAAGCATAAGTTTCTGCGTTGCGGGAAGTTGCAAAAAGGTGTTCGGGACGCTGATCAAATGGCTAGATTCGACGAGTTGCCACATTTTTTTTCCTCTAATTAAGCAGTTTCTTCTACATTGTGGAGCATCGCTAATTACACAAGTGCAATAACGAAGTGGAATATGAAGAAAACCGTGATTTTTATGGTGATAGCCGAGTTGCAACATCGTCTCGACGACGAGACGAGAAATCGTAACGATTATTATAGACGAACGGTCGAGGAGTGGGGGCGCGGGGGTGGGGGAGCATGAAATCGCGATCGTGAGAAAGTTTAGAATTTCATCGCAGAGTTTTCTACTAGTTCGTTCGGCGTCGCTACACATTTCGAGATATATCGCGCGCACGCCTCTTACCACCGGTGCACCGTTCCCGTCGCCGCAACAATCTTCTCGAGTGCCTTGATACAGTATTTCACGCTCGGCGAGTCGCGGCAAACCGCGAAATGAATAACTCGCGAAAGCGAGTCCGTACCAACGTCGACGAGCCAAGTTTAAAAAAATATTTATTCTCTCCCTCTCTCTCGACGGATCTTTGGTCTCCGGGCATTTTTTAAAAATATTATTTGCCTCGTTTTTTCTTTGAACACCAACTCTATGAAAATAACAATCTTTTTTTAACCAATCCCATATCCTACGATATTTCGTCGAAACAAATTCCAAATTTTGAAAAAATTAATTACTACAAAACGACATCTCAAACAACGAGATCGCAAATTTTAACCTATGGTGAAAATGGCAAATAAATTGCAGGTTAAGGGATCATCTCAGTGTGACCGCCCGAAAAATCACTGATTTTCGCGATTTTTTTTTTCATGGTTAGGATATCCGAATCAGTCTGGGTTTTTTAAAATAAATTAAAACAGCGATGAAGTATGCAAAATGATTTTTGTTGCGGTGATTGTTTAGTTTTTTATTATTGTTATTAATTATCAAAAATGTTGTAAAAAAAAGAGTCCTAATCGGTGTCCACTTTTTCGGGCTCAATTTTGATCTCAAACGAAAATTTCAAAAAGATTATTAATGTGTAGCAAAGCCGTTATCGTCCAATGGAGGCTTTTTTTTACAAAATGGCGGCGATTTGAACAAAAAGTAGTGAATTTGACCTCTTTTTTCGACAGTTTTTTAAGAAAAAAAATAGGAAGTTTAAATAAAACGCTTCCATACGTCGATAGAGAATGACAAGAAGAATGTTCTGTAAAAATTTGAAGTCAATAGCTTGAAAACTCTTCTCTTGGCAGCGGACGCCGTTTTGAAAAACACCATTCCGAGAAAAACGCGCTTAAACTTTGAGATCAGGATGTGACGCTCCGTTCCCTTTCTCTAAGAAATGCTGTAGTGACGAAATTAAAAAATTTAACAGCCTGTTTGTAACCGTGTATACTACCCGAAAATAAAAAAAAAACATTTTTTGAAAATTTCACACTGAGATGATCCCTTAAGAAATAATCTGCCGGTATTCGCACAACGATTTTAATTCAAAGCAGGAACTTTTTTATTCGAAAATAAAATAAATCTCGAATTTTTGGTACTTGATCTTTCGTGTATTTATTTTCTTAAATCGCGAAGAAAAATCGCGCTAAACGAGACTTTTTGTTGCACGGCAAAGTGCAATTTTATTAAATTTTATCGATATCTCGGTACCGCGGAGAGCGCAGCTCGAGAGTACCGAGGAACAACGAGGTACAATGGCTTTGTCGTTTGTCTCGTCGTCACCGTTTTCGTCGCCCTTTCATCGTTTCTCGCATCGATTGAGCGGGCGTTCGAAGGCTCGGATCAGTTAGTCGGTGTGTTTGTGTCTACCCTCCGATACTCAACCCCTTTCCGCGTCTGTGTGGTATACCGTGCAAAATCCCCGTTGCGCTTCGTGCCCAGACAGGGGAAACCCGGGCTCGGTGCATCGGTCCGCGTAATTTGAGGGTCGCGACCCTAGCAAGCCGCGAAAGGACCGGCTCTCAGGCCTCTTCGTCGTGTGCCAAAGCCGTCTCGCTTCCCCACCCTGTAATTAACGCTCGAATTTTTCCCCAATTTTTTTTATCATTTTTTACCTCATCTACTTTATTTTTCATCCCTAAACAAAATATATGCAATTGAACTCTTCTCCCCCCAAAAGAAATTCATCGTCGCCAAAAAAAGGATATGTAAAATATAAGTAAAAGAAGTAAATTAATTAACGAAAAATGTTTTTATTGAATTTAACAACAAACTGAACCCAAATAAAATAATGCGTAAATATGTCGAAGAAAACAAAATAATAATAATAGTAATAATGAACTAATTTATAATTTATAAATTTACAATTTAACTGCTAATAAATGTTTTATTAAGGGCGTTGCATTCTTTTTTTCGCTAACCTGTTGAAGATCTCGTTGAGTTCCTGTTCCGAGACAAATTGTCCGAGATTAGCGACGAACAGTGTCGAGCACGGAGCGTTGCTGACCGCGATGCTAGGCTGGGATGACGACGAGCCGACCGGCGATGCAAGAGCCGGTGATGGCAAAAAGTGTGGCAGAGACGCGTGTATTGACGTCAGTGTTGTTGGATGCGGCAGAGACATTGGTGCCTGTTTGTAATAATATGAATTCTAATATTAAACATAATATTGTAACAAAGCTTCATTCCCTCCCACCTGTACTCGAGTATTCGAGTGCTCAGGCCACTGAAATACCCGAGTACACATTTATTCAGCCATTCATACTCAATCATACAAAGGTATTCGCAGATAATCACAGGTATTGAAAGGTATTGAAAGGTATTGAAAGGTATTGAAAGGTATTGAAAGGTATTGAGAGGTATTGAGAGGTATTGAGAGGTATTGAGAGGTATTGAGAGGTATTGAGAGGTATTGAGAGGTATTGAGAGGTATTGAGAGGTATTGA
>JAPYZD010004187.1:0-11674 GCA_030522725.1 Ichneumoninae sp. B BG-2022a
TGTGAGGGTGATTGAGAGTGTGATTGAGAGTGTGAGTGTGAGGGTGATTGAGAGTGTGATTGAGAGTGTGAGTGTGAGGGTGATTGAGAGTGTGATTGACAGTGTGAGTGTGAGTCTGATTGAGAGTGTGAGTGTGAGTGTGATTGAGAGTGTGATTGAGAGGGTGATTGAGAGTGTGATTGAGAGTGTGAGTGAGAGTGTGATTGAGAGTGTGATTGAGAGTGTGATTGAGAGTGTGATTGAGAGTGTGATTGAGAGTGTGATTGAGAGTGTGATTGAGAGTGTGAGTGTTTTTGTACGTTTTGTGTAAAATGTAAACGTTAGCTTATAAATAAGTTAGTTTAGTTTATTCATACATAATGTTTTAGAGTAATGGCTTTTAATTAGGTAATAATTAATATTTTATACATAGCGTCTCACGCTGCATTACTCGCGTTCTTTTCCATCATTTATCTTGCACACTTCCTTCCACACGCACAGTCAGACACATCCGTACTCATTCACTTTAATCATCGCGTATGGTTACCCTTGTATTTTGTCTAAAATGTTCTTGACGGGACTGTAATTGTATATCAAATAGACGAAATTAATTAAGTGCCACTTGTTCCAGTTTCAAGTCCGCTGATGAATTATGCGAAAAAGTCGAAATTTATCAGTACTACAATAAAACGGAATTTTGTTGTCATTACCTGGCTTTGTTTTATAATACTAAGGAAAGCGGATCGTATGTGAATGTGAATATATCGTGACCATATACAGTTTTGGTATACATGTGAAAAATGATTTGCTTATTGACGGTACATTGCTCGGTACACCCAAAATTGCTTCCTAATATCATCGGATTCTGAAATATGACATAGTCTGGTGAACAAAATCGTACTGCCCAAGTCTCAATGAATCGCAATAAGCTGGTTCGGATTAAGTTTCAGAAAGTTATGGCTTTATGCGTATAGTTTATATAAAGCCGATCTAGAATGTGATCAGTCGGCGTGCTAGCTCATTAACGTATCCGCGTCGTATTGTTGTAGGAGGTTGCCATGAGAAACTATATTAGTTCCCTACGCGTCTAGTAACATAAATTGATACTAAAGGAAGAACGATTTCTAAATATGTGATTCAGGTACACTTGGCTACCACTCGCTTCAGCAGTCACTGGCATTATTCAAGTTGTGGCCATCATCACTTTCGCATACCACTGAAATATGAAGAATTATGCTGCAGATTTGTCTCCAGAGATTTTTAGTAAGGAAAATGTGTCACGTGCGGGTTGAAGTATGTTACGACTGCAAAGATATATAGTTAAGTATCGACAAATAGAAGATAACCATTCGGCGTCGTGTTGACGTTCGTCATGTGTTCACTTCCCATTCGAATCTATAATAAGTTAACTAATATGGTGCGGTGAATTGCACGGTGTAGTAAATGAATACCGCACGCGTATAAAAACTGTTTGTAATTTGTTGGGAAGGAGGTTGGCGAGAATCGGTAGTCCCAAATCTATCGGACAAAAAAATTCAATGCAGCGTACGTTATCTTAAACAGGTGGCACTTGTTTTATTCACGGACCGCAGGGATACTAATCCAATACTCGCAAAATTGTCGCTCGCACTCAATTGACAGCGTACAATTCAAACAGGCAATCATAGGCAGCCAGACAGACAGACAGACAGATAGACAATTAAGACGCATAGACAGACAGGCAGATGAACGGACTGACAGTTCAGACAAGTGATATTGGTACGTCGTCAATAACGTATAACCTTAAAAAAAATAAATGTGTCATGTAATTGTTATCTTTTCTTTTTTAAGTTTCCTCAGTTATTCGTTGTTTATTCTAAACAAAAATTCTTTCTCCAGTTCTTCAACATTGTGTTACGCTTCTTCCCTTCATTTAACCTTATTTTCTCGCTTTCAATCGGCAGTCATTGGTCATGTTCACTCGAATCATCATAAATTGAATAGAAGCTCATTTCCCTCAATTCTCTTGATAATAACATGATAATAATAATAATAAATACAATTATAATAATCATAATAACAATAGTCATTACATTAATAACTATACTTATATAGTTATTAACTATAATAATAATAGTGAATAGATTTCATTAAGCGTTGCGAAATCATGTTTAGGTTTTTCTACTCTCACTCTTAGTAATCTTTCTTGCTTCTTATCTTCTTTCTCACCATTTCTCTCGTATTTACATATGTATATATCTTATAGCGAATCAATAGCTCTCGGTGCAATCGGACCTGTTAGTAAATAACTCTCTCCCTACAAGAGCGATTGCCGTGATGATTTTTTCTTTCAATGAACAAGAATCTGAAAGTCAACCTATCATAGTAAACAATGTATTTCGGGTGGCGCACGTGATGCAAAACTACGAACGGAGTGTATGATGGCGCGCAGGAAGTACGAATTACAAACGTTACAACAGTATCAACTTAATTAATGTAAGACTATGACGATGTTGTGATAAGATGTGTCGCCTTTCTATCTCTTCTGACCGTCGAATAATATAATTACAACTGACCTGGATTAGCGAATTAATTAAACCGAATTAACATACATATCTTTTACATCATCACATCGTATCTCAATAATACCATTATTTGTTATTACAACTTTGAGAGAAGATTTAATGAAATACAAATGTTAATCAATCAGCAACTTGTTATAACAACTTTTTGACACTATACGTTGCAAACTAGTCCAATGATTTTGACATTTTTGTTCGATTTTGTTCACTCTTTCAGTGGTTATATTTTTGGGAGTATGTTTCAAGTTTTTCTTGCCCCCGGCGGTGAATTTGCCATTTTTATTATATGACTAGAATTGGTCATCAAGGAATTTGATATTTTTCGATAATTAATCAAATTGTTTTTCGATGAATCGGCAAGATTAACTAACTGTACATTCAATTTCGTACGTGACACCATTGTTGCTGATATATGCAGTAAATATGAGAGAGTAACAAAATTTTTGAAACTTCGGATTAAACGTAATGAGTATCTTCACAGGTCATAATTCAACGCTAAGCAAAAATAAGAAGCGTTCGCTAAATAATAAACAAACTTTTATACTGTCAAAAACTGCTTCAATTCATTTTTGCGTCCTGCATACCAACATTTTTTTCGCTCGCTCAGCAGTCAAATGCATACATTCACTCAAGCGCGGTCATTGAATACTTAGGTATATAATCAAACATATCCAAGCCGACTTAATAGGATAACAGCTTTTCTCATTATTTTTGTTCATCATTTAGGTCGTAAATCTAAAGGATTGGCACAAGTCCGCCGTTACGATCGATTAGTTAGAAAAAATCTAGAATTTTCTTAATTACCCGTAATTTTATCGTAAACATTTAACTGTTAGATTCGATACTTTACTTCCATCTTCGTCGCTATTATCAATAATCCATTAAATTTACAGGATAACAAAACGCCCTCATACGTGTACATATTTGTATGCCTTTCTCGTGTGTTTTCCTTAATTGTAATCGTTTGTCGCATTCCTCACTGTTCCTCTGCCTTTTTTCAACAGTCATTACAGCTTTGTTGCCACGACCGATTGTATTTTACAGCGACGCAATTAACATCCTTTTTGACACCATTTTTTAGCATATCCGTTATTATCGGCAGCGACTTTAAAAAAAAAGCCAAATCGAGCGTACTTTTCTAGTGAGTTCAAAAGATATATGTGAGCACGTCTAGAAAAGTACGCTCGAAAGTACTTTTTAAGAACTCTCCTAATTCTTTATTTATTTGTTTATTTATTTCTCGTTATTATTATTTTGTAACTTTTCAAGTAGCTTGCACTCAGTAACGCTAACGAGTGATATCGCGAGCCGTTTATAGCATCACGAGATATTGTAGAAAATAAGGCGTACAAAAAATGTCCTGAGGCTCGCGGAACTTCTATGTTTTTTAGCCTTCTGGGACTATTATTTACCGCGTGACTACAGTGCACATGCGCACGTATGCGTCTGTGTTTCTTTTTTTTAATTTAATAATACACTTTTCTTTTACATATTTATCGTTACGCGGCGATCACACGACTGTTTCTGGCTTTCCGACACTTTTTGCTTCCTCATAGAGGAAACTTTGTCTTTATGCTTTATCGACTTTTTCTTCCTTATTTAGTATTTCCTTCCAAGGAAAATTACTGGGCGTTCAAGTGAATGTATAGGGATGGTTCTTATTCGGGGTAAACGGATAGTCACGAGACGACACGCGTGACGGGGAGACCGGGAGAGGGCATCGAAAGTGGCTGGAGCAATATAAGAGTCTGATTGTCTTAACAATACTATCAGTTTTATATGAGTTAATAATAGACGTTATTATTTTTATACTAATAATATCTGTATTACTGTTATAGTCGTCTTATATCTTCGTTATTACCATTATTTCGATATTATATCAACGTAACGATGATTATTATTTCATCATTAATTTTTGTTTTTGCTCCCCTACCTTTTTCGGAAAGCCTCGCGCGGTTTTTTTTTAATCGTTTTCCTAATGCATTTTGACGTCACGTCATTCCTGTTCCAAAATCGTCTGATGTATTAACTTATTTATTCACACTCCATCTACATTTTTGCCACGACGATCTCACCTTTAATATTTTACATGTTCCGTTAGAAAATCATCCCCCAGAGTCCTTGCGCTTTTTATTGTTTCCACATTCGTTGAGCTTCGCCACTGAATACTGTGGAGACATCTAAATATATGTATGTATAGTGAGTCGAGCACTTCGGAGTGAGGGGTTGATAATTTTCGATTTCCAACATTCTTCTTTTGCACTCTTTATTATTACATTTACATCTCTCGTTATTTATATCCACGTATTGTTCTTTGTACAATTAATGTCATGACTTGCTTTCAGCGCGAGAGTTCTCGATAAAGGGCAGAGGAAAAAGGAAAATTTCCGAACTAGAAGGGAATTACGATTGCGATTCCCGATTCTTAATCGCTTCGCTGTTTTATTTTTCTTCGCTCGTTTCCGAGGGCATCGGCTCTTTATTCTCTTTTACGAACTTGGATTTTTTTTGTGACATTCCTTGTACGCTTGTTCCTGTTTTGTTCGGCAAACTATAGCGCCAAGCCAGCCCGCCCTTGAAACTTCAAGCGTGAAAAAGTCTTATGACGTAGGCTATTTCCCAGGAAGACATGCGATAGTTTCTTGTTTCTCTATTACTTCATTATATTCATTACTTCATTTCTCTAAACACTTTGGTGATCGGTCATTACTATATACGCCATTCCCAACTTCGTTCAACTTTTAATCATTAACGGGCATTAAGCATTCTGTGTCTTTTCTGATCCCTATCTTTGATAGAATGTTTGAAATGGCTGCGCCATCATTTCTAGCCGACCTTAGTGTCGAATTCCAATCTGCTCAAGTTACTTTGTATCGTTTTATTTTCAGTGAT
Source organism: Ichneumoninae sp. B BG-2022a (assembly GCA_030522725.1). Lineage (NCBI taxonomy): Eukaryota > Metazoa > Arthropoda > Insecta > Hymenoptera > Ichneumonidae > Ichneumoninae sp. B BG-2022a. The sequence goes on from JAPYZD010004187.1 coordinate 5,433, forward strand.
AGTACTTGGGCGTTCTTTGTGTGGTTATTGATTTTTCTTTCCGGAAAAAAATGTGCAACATTCCCTACGAGGGCAGTAATAATCGAGAAAGATCTTATTCCAAAGCGTTGAAAAATAATTTTCTTCATTTCAACAACATTTAATATAACCGAAAGAGCAAAAAAGTGTCTTTGGCATGAAAGTTGAGCAAATAGTTGTTTTTGTTGAAACATTGCAACGCAGATTCCGCTACTGAATATGTGGCGGACTTTTTTAAAGACGAAACCGCTTCGATATACATTACTGAATCAAAAGAAAATGTTTCCCCCATCAGTAATTAATGGAACTGGAACCAATCGCGATAATTAAATATTCACCAAGCCCGAGCGCAGAAAATGTCTGAAGGTAATATGTAAACACTTTAACAAGATTTGAGAGACTAGAATTAAGAATTAGGATAAAGTGCACAATGTGGCCGTTTTTTATCTCAGTCGCTCAACCCATCTCATTGTCCCCTAGAACTTTTCTGAATGGACGGTTCGGTTTTTAAACGAAGCATACCCATGGTACGCGACCCGTTTTAACGCCCAGTGCAACGTTTGCCATAAAAAAAATAAAAATGATTATGCAACCATGCAATATAACCGATCGAAACAGCCCAGGCAAATAATCACCCCAACATCAGCAACTTCACACTTCGTTACGTATCAGTCATGCTCTTGCGAGTTTGAGCTTTCTGACAATAATTTACATATATATATACATGGATATACACGTGCATATATATATTGATGGTCTAACCCCGAAAATACATATAAGCTAAGCTTATACATCCTTTACATGTTCATTTTACCTTAGGACATCAATATATATACATACATATATGAATATATTTATTGAGCGTTTACGATTGTCAGCTCTGCATTGATAGTCGCGCACGCCATCTAGCGATAAATGACACCAATAGTTATTATTCGACAGAGTATCCATGCGCGATTCACCTATGAGACGACAATCGATGAGTTCTATCTAACTTGTATCCTTAAACTATTCACTTATTTAGGTATTTAACTATTCAACTATCAATAATATTCAATTACGTAACAGCTTATCGAACGATTTATTCAACCGCTTTTCTTCATTACACCTGATTCACGCGAAAAATGCGGAGGGCAACCATACTGATTCAGTTGATTATGGGAAGACAGGTTGATTGGGGCGTCGATGGACTTCTTATTAAACTTTTATAGGATCGATGTCACTGCTGAACGATCGGCTTTAACCGGGAGTTTAATTGGCTTACGATGGGGGCAGTATCGATACCATGAGGGCATTCAATTATATTCAATTACAGTAGAACGAAACTTTACGCATCGGTTAAAAAGTAGAGAAAAACATCTTCTCGAATTGCTGATGATGAAATTAGAAACATGCTGAAGTACTTTTAAACGATAGGATGAAGATAATAATATATTTTTTGAGACAATCGCGATTCGCGACAAAACTGCGGAAATGAGCTTTCGCCTCAATTGTCATCATTGGCCAGAGAAAGGCACACAGGAAAATAAGAAATCAGAACCTGACTGATCGGCCGACTTATAATTTAAATTGCTGCTTCCCGGATTTTAGTTAAGTTCTTTTGCTAATTGTCTTTTAAATTCTGTACAATTGCAGATAATTTAGAAAAATAATAAAAATAAAAATCACAAAAACGTACATTTATAAAGCATTTTTTGTCAATTGTGAAATGTGGATAAAATAACAATTTAGCAAATTAGCTTTATTCGTCTGTACGATATAAAAAAATCGTTTTAAAAAATGTCCCAAACCGCGTGTATACGATTTCGAATCGCGGTACAATAATATACGTGATACTGATGCTTCTACTCGTTGCGAATATTATTAATTCATCACTCATAATTGATGAAATCCACATTTTATAAGTTTCTGATGGTTGAAATCTGTGGATTAATTCAATTTATCGTCATTGTATTATTATTGTTATGGCTGCGTCGGTATCCCGCGGATGGACTTCATTTTCTCATGATTTGCAAGACGATTATTATTTTGTAGTCTACCGATCATCAATATCATATAATCTTTGTCTTTCTATAAGGGCCTCACATATTGTTTTGCTTCCTCATAGAGGAAGCTTTGTTTTTATGAAATTTTTATTTTCGAGATTTTGATGTTAACATATTCAGAATGTTCCAAAATATGACAAAAAATGCATTTAGAAAAAAATGGATTCGAACGTGCGCGCGTGCGCCAAACCTCCACAATTGAAATATCTATAACTCAAGAACGATTGTATCAATCGGGCTGAAATTTGGCATGCAATTGAGGTCGGCAGAGAAATGAAAGAGTATTGCCAACCCTTCTCGATGGTACAAAAATCTGAAAAAAATCAAGCATGTTTTTTCATAATAATTATTCCTAAATGTGATTAACAATTGGTGAAATATAAAACTGTTCAACAAATCTCCTGACACCTGACTCTTTCTATGAAAATGATTCGTTAATTTTTCTGAATACGTATGAATTTTTTCAGATTTTCAAATTCACTTTGCTTTTTGTAACTTACCACATATTTTTCTCACACAAAAAAAATCAAAGTGAATTTAAAAGTCAGGAAAAACTTAATACGTATTTAGAAAAGTGAACGAAAGATTTACATTAAAAAAAGTTAGATTTCGGAGAGACTTCTTGAACAAATTTTATTTTTTATCATTTTTTAAATAACTTTTTGGAATTATTATTATACAAAATTAATCTTTTCAGAACTCTCAAAATGCTTGATTTTTTCAAAATTTTATACCATTCTAAAGTTATTGCAATTTCCGGTCATTTCGCTGAAACTTATGCAAAGTGAACACTATTCGCAAGGGCTACCTTAAAGCAGTTGAGCGCCTCTGTTATCGCAGTAATAAAACAAATGTATCAAATTTTTTTAAAGTGTGTTCATGCTTTGCTAATTTTTAGTCATCGGGTCGTAACTTTCTACAGAGGTACACTAATGCCAAACAATTTTCGCTATTGAATTTGGTAAGAATCGGTCAAGTGGTCTGGATGTTGTGATATATTGAATGCTTCGGAAAATGACTTCTTGCACTCTAGCTGTTACAATATTTGATATAATCGTCTATAAAGTTGTACACAAATGGACAATTGTCGATCGATGATTCCTACCGAATTTAGAAATAATCGAGCAAACTGTTAACATTTTATCCGATCTTGAATTTCTTAAATATCATGAAAAATTAGTACTTCACTTCAGTCGCACAATTTTGGGATTTTTATAACGAATGTTCCGAAAATTTGTGATGTTCGATATTGTTTCTTTTCATTGACCAAAGATTGGGACCCTGGAATAGATGAAAATTTTGAAACCTGGACGCGACAATGTTTCCTCTATGAGGAAGCCAAACAGTAATGAAAAATGCTTTTTCATAGAAACTTTGTACAAAAAAGTACATCACGTGAGGACGTTATGTGAAAATCTTGATTTTAACCTTTTTCCTGCATGTCAATAAATGTACTATTTTCATCATCACTATCAAGAGTTCATAATTTATTTCTGGATACTACTTAAATTTTTTTTCAAATGCAGTTTATTTGTTTTATACGTATTGAGTATTATTTGCGAATTCGGTGTTTTTATTTCAAATTCATCTGGACATGTACGATATGCATCATTGTAAATACCTTTAATCATGCGTATAAGATGTGTAATATTACATGATTATCTCATCGAATCGCGGTCAATGGCAATCACCGTCTGCAAGAGTATCACTTATTGATCGTCTTCGAAGTTTCTCGATAATTACTGTTTTTTTTTTTTACTGATGACTAGTGACTTTCGTGTACGTAATTTTCAAGTTCTTCAGCAGTAACGCCTTTCGCAATTTTTCTATTTCGGTCTATTGCACTGAATTTATCCTCTTTTTTCTTTTTGGTTTTTCCTGTTATCATTATGACTTGCGACGTAGACGCAATTCTCTCAAAGCCATCTCAGTAAACGTCGCTTCATGCTTTTTACTTCAGTTCATTATGTATCTCCTTTGATTCGAGTTAAAAAAAATAATCTTTTAACATATCCGCTATCGAGAATGTTTATTAACTAAACTGCGAATGCCATTCATTCCGAGACTCGCATAAATCGACACGTTTTGAAGGCGACGACTATTCACAATGTATCAACTTTTTCCTCTCCCCAAAATAAAAATATTTAATACAGCATCAAATTTTCCTACGGCGCAGTCTCATTCAACATTTTCAAGATATTATTTTTCATCGCCTGTTTATTCTGGCACGCGTATTTTCGCTTTATAATTCTCCACTTGATCCAATCGTGTTCACACTTATTTTGTGTCGCTAAACGTTCTCCATTCCTTTTTGCTCATTAGTCTGTGTCATACATGTATACACATATGCGTACATATGTACTTTGAATATATGTATGTTTACGTATATTCACAGTAACATTGTCATTATTTTACGTGAACAAATAAATTGATTATTCATTTTATACTGTACTGCAGATGACAGGGATGTGAGATTTGTAAGAAGTTCGCGGAACGTGTCCAGAGATTCGAAGTTCCAACACTCGAACAATTTTGATTCAGCACATAGCGTTATCGCGTACTGCATGTAGTTATATTTTTCATTAATGTATTTATTTTATATCTAGTTTCGCCAATTCATTTGATCTAATCAGATTTACGGCCTCTTTAAAATTCGGTTAGCCTTGTTATTAGTTTACTGTACATTTCCGTTTTTATTCTCGACATTAGATAGTACTCTGCTTGTTCGATTGTCAGTGGTTTCGTGGCATCTCATTTCCCACATCATAGCTCTCACTGTATCGAGTAAATATCGTCATTCGGGAGTGGTCTTGGCCACCGATCCATTTTATCGGAGGGCAAGTAATCAAAACTTTCAGAAGTGCGCGATGATATCTTTATATAGTAGAACCCCGATTATGAGAGGTAATTTGAGGTGAGCGTACGTCGAATAAGTGAAATCTCAGATAACACGGATAACATTACCCATATAGCACAGAATATTGTGAAATCACTTTAGAAATGTTATCAATCTTTCAAATTTTACGAAATATTTCTAAAATATATGGTAAAATAATATTTTGAAATATTCTACTAAAATATTCCAACGAAACGTTCCTTAAATATGTCAGGAACATACCTAATGTTTGAACACATCCGAAATATTTCTAAAACATAGTGATAAAATATTAAAACATATTTTTTATTGCATGTTTCACTGAAATATTTCGATGAATCTTTCCGTGTTTATGCGGGTATGTGCATGCAATTTCGATTCGTGATGCAATCTTTCACATTTCGTTGAATGTTTAAAAATCCATTTCTCACAGATTTCAATGTAAGATTTACGAGCCGACAAAAAATATTTTCAGTTTTCTAAAAACATTTCATAAATATTTTTTGATATTGATAAAATACTTTCAACATGTCGAAAAAAAATTATTTAAATCTTTCAAAAATATTTTCGTGCAATGTGGATACATTCTCCGGCAGCGCGGGCATTGCTGCTTCATCCGTTTTATCCGAGTTTTCCGTATTATCCGAGCCTGCACTTCGGTTAACGCAGAGGGCTCGGATGAGTTGGGTGTGTCGGATAACGCGGAATCTCGGTTAATCGAAGGTCCGATGAGCGAGGTTCTACTGTGTGGCAATCAAAGTTTCATTTCTTATTTGGTCTTGACGTGCAATTTACGTCTTTTACGAGGACAATACGGTTGTCTACAACCGTTTGTCCCGTGGAGCACTTCAGCATATGTTCTCGTGAACTGGTTACTCACACATGATTTTTATCTTCTGGAAATTGTAGAAAAATGTATCTAATATCTGTTGAAAACAGTATAATTCCGAAGAGATACGAGACATTAAATAATAAAATAATACACTCAACCGTCTCAACTTTTTGATGACTCGCCCACCTTCCAGTCAGTAAAAACGCATAAGATTTTGTATGGGAATATTCAGTGAGAGGGAACAATACTGGCATGCAATTTTCATGAAGTAACCGTAAAGATCGTCATATCGCACCCCTAGAACAACAGTGTAACATCACTTATTGGATTACCATATAACTTGTTACACTGTTGTTCTAAGGGTGCGATATGAGTATTGGGTATTGTGTGTTACACCGATCCCCTAAGGGTTACGGGCTCCTTCACTTTCTTCCTCCTCCTTCCTTATCCGCGGTCGCCGGTTCGATTCTTG
>JAPYZD010004188.1:0-11674 GCA_030522725.1 Ichneumoninae sp. B BG-2022a
GAGACGGTCCAGTCGGCGGTTGCGTTCGGTCTCGTACCTCGCGCCGGACCCGCGCCCTTTATTAAAAATCTTCAGCGCGCAGGCAGCCGCACGCGAACGCCAGAGAGGAGAATCTGTCGAGCTCGGTGACGCAGTGTGTCCCGTTTTCATCCCGCTCCATCCCGGGGTTTTCCTTTTGTGCCCTCCACCCCTTCGTCTATTGTTTCTTCTCTCGCATCCGTTCTCTTCCGCTATAACCCGCGACGTGCTGGGGGCATACGCGCGAATTTTTCTGGCCACTCTCCGTGCCGTCCACGGTGGAACTTAATTGGAGTCACCGGGTAACCGCCTCGCTCTCTTCCTCTGCCGGCTCTCAATTTTCGCGGGTTGATATACAACTCTCTCTCTCTGTTCCCAGCTTCCATTCCAACGAACACGTTCGGGAGGGGTGGGGGGGGGGGGGCAGCGAACGATATCCTTTATCGCAGCTCGAGGAGCGGGAGGAAGAATGGAAAACACTGAAAACGCCGAAGCAACCGAGGCGAGCATCGCGTAATTTCGATTGCTTTCGAGAATATTTTCCGTCCCATGTGTGTGTGTACGTTTGTCGGTGAAAAGAAAAAGAGCTATGGGTTCCTTTTTCCATCGCAAGCATCCACAAACGAACGGCGCACCGGTGGAATTAATTAACGGCGTTCCCAAGAAGGCACTCTCGATACTTTAATAAAACACATCGCTAGACGGAAGACGCTTTTCCCGATTGAACGGCGAACACAGATGCAAACACCGATGCGAACCGGTAAGTTGCGCCTTTGAAGACTCTTTTTCGAACGCCCGTCAAAGCGGAAGGGCAATACTTGTTCCCTGAAGAACGCGACGAGGCGTCATCTGTGCGCAATCGTTGCGCGTCTTTTAGGGTGCGCTGGCTTCTTTTTCGATCCCGATAAAGAAAGTTTTCTTCCGCGAGAGTGGAGAGAGGAAACCGGTAGACGCATCGCTCACGACTCGCGAATAGGGGAGAGCGGGGCAAAATGGCACATCGGGGCAAAACGGGATACTGGGACAAAACGCAATCTCCAATAACTTTGAGGTGGCGTCGATGGTGGTACGTGGGGCAAAACAGGTTTGTAAATCCTGATGTATCGTTGGGAGAAAATGGGGAATCCAAAAATCATTGGAAAACTGGGTTTTGGCCTCACAGTCCCGTTTTGCTCCGCTGTGCCATTTTGCCCCGGTCTCCCCTATCTATCCAACGTTCTTCCCTCCCCACCGTATAAGAGGCAAAATGTTCTCCCGGTAATTTTCTTCCGCATCGAAACTCGCACTGCGTGCGCCACACGTAATACTTGTATATACATCCGATGTTTAATGGTACCGGTGGATCTCGTGTGCTCGGAATACATTAGAGTCCCGACAGTGTACGATGAGCCGTGAGCTGGCACAGTGTGCAGCCATACAGCAAACACAGGCAGAGCCCCGTTGGAATATACTCGGCGAGGTGGCGAGGAGGTGCGGAGGAATATGATGAAGGACCGTGAGAGCGTCGCGCAACCCGTGGCGCATTATCACTGTCCAACGTAATTCCCCTGGAAGACGTCGAAATATGGAAAATATATTCCACGGTATAGAGATGGATGCATGTTGCGAGATGGAGAGAGAGCTGCGCTGTTGGCTCTGTTGCCGGTGACGCTCCGCCGCGGCGGAACCTCGGGGCGTTCCCCGGGGTAACATCCTCCACCGGCGTCTTTTGTTACCGTATCGGTAACTAAGGCGCCGTGGATCCGCTCACAGCCCCCGAGTCGGTCTCCTCTCGTGTTTATTCGTGGATGCCTTTTTCGTCGTCGTTGCCTTACCGGCTTTAACCCCGAGTACATTTATCAGCTTTACATATAACACCCCATCATGCATGAGTCTCGCGCCGACGCCCCAACACGTGCGGCATGGCACGGGGGGAAACCGGCGAGGTAAGAAACAATTAATCGCCTGGCTCGCTGCCAGGAAATAAATGATACTCCTAATAATTATCCCGGAATAAGAGAGAAAAAAAGGTTGGCGCATTCAGGTTCAGAGCGTAAAAAATAGTCCCTCGTCACTACTTCACTTAGTCGGATCTACGCTTGGCGCGAAAATATATGTGGAAGTATGCGCAACTGAATTTTTTTTTTTTTTTTTTTTGCACTTTTGATTTTAACTCAAGAAATCCAAGTGATAACTCTTTATCTCGGGTTTTCAACCCCGTCATATCCATCATCTGGATATGATGTGATAGGCACCTGGGTTTTTTCGCGATGTAACCGGAAAGCAAAAAAATCGCTGTTTGAAAATATACTAAATATCACATTTTTTTGCAATATTGACTACAAAAACTCCGGATTAACTTTTTCCATTAGTCGTCTCTTCGGGGCTATATTTAATGTATTTGTTCACAGTGATCATGAATGTGAGACTTTATTATTCGTAAATAAATATTTAATGCGGAAAAATGCGGCTCGAAAAAAATAGTCACGAAATTCGAAAATTCAAAATGACATAAAATTTAAACGGTTGGAACGATTCTCTTCAAATTTTAATGAGATCATCGGGTAATCATATTCCATCGGTGTACGCGTTTTTAGCTGAATAGCTAAAAACTTGCGAGTGCTAGAGAGCGAACCGACATTTTGTAACAAATAAAAAATGGCGTACAAAAAAAAACAATTGAACATTTTTGGATGAAATTTTGGAGAAACATTGACTATTAACCACAAATGCTGCGTTCAAAAATTCCAGCTTGATCGGTCAAGTCGTCCTCGAGTTACAGTTGTTTAATTTTTTCATGTCCGATTCGCACACACGTACATCCGGAAATTTTTTCTAAATGTTATTTTTCGACGTCTTGAAACATTCCAACCACGTTTTCATTAAAATCTCGAAATTTTTTTTTACCCAAACAAGGCTTCCTCCACGAGGAAGCAAAACGTACGCGAAATGAGTCCAGTCTTCTCATTTGACCCGTCCCTTCGAGTCTCGCGAGACCCTGAGAGGAGGTGGGATGGTTGATAAAATATGCGACAAAACCGGAAGCACAAAGTTGCCCCGCCGTCTCTCGGAATACCGTCGAATTAAGTAATAAGAATTTTTTCCCCTCCTATGTGGCCATCGCGTTATTGCTTTATACGGTTAAACGGTGCATGGTCGGGAGGGTGGACACGGTGCGCGTTTGCGTTCGCCGGATCGAGATTGTAGACTTTATCAACACGGGTCTCTCTACCTGCACCCCTGCATGCGGTGTACACGCGTTGTACCCCGACCGGGCATGGACACGACACGACGGGGATTCGAGCCAGCTACACCGACCCAACCCCGCGCCCACCCCCGGGTGAATCTACGAGCTTGCCAACCCACCCCCCGGCATATGCAGGTATAATGATCCAAGCCACGGGCTCTCTCCCTCTTCCCCTCTTCACACCGCGAACCGCCATCGTCCTCCCTCGTAGCAAACTACAACCCCTCTCTGCTATACCTCTATTATAACTACGTACTCGCTGTACTCTGCAACTTCTCAAGTTGTTTACCCATCCCACTCGCCCGACACTGAAGAACGTACGTGCATCCCATTAGCGAACTGAGGGCTAATTCATATTTAATACACGGGCCATAATACACCTTGAGCAGCCTTCGCCCAGCCGAACAAGTAAAAACTCATCGACCTCACCGTCACACGGACACTTGGCAAATTCTTTCTCGTTACACAACCCCCATCAATTACGCGCCCGTCATTGGATTGCACTGTCGATTAGACGTACTTCTCGACTACCCTGATCTCGGAAAAGTTTCACTAACCGGTTATCTTGGAAGTTCGAGGTGGCGTATCGCGGAACGAGTTCCGGAGCGTCTTGAGGAGGGCGGGCCAAAACGGAGCTCTTGCACTCTCCGAAATATGCTATTTGGATCGAAATTCTATTCCGCTTGCGGTAAATCCGATTGGCGACAAAGGAAAAGGTTCTTGATACTAAAAATTAATTCTAATCTCGAAGTTAGCGGATAATCGTTTCTTATTTAGATTACTTTATTATTTTCTGTGTCGGAAATTTATTCTACCGAAGCGCGACTTCTCTGCATCTAAAATGATATCCCTTTTTCACGAAAATGAAAACTTTCCCAGTGGATCCAAATGAATCCCTCTCCCCCGATGTCTAATATATATTTTGGAAAACTGTGGATTTCTTTGTTTGTCCCACCCCATTGACCCAATTATTGACCACCCCCGTTGACTCAATTATTGACCGAAAGAAATAAAGTCCCGGAGTGGTTAAAATGTTCACGTTCTCAACCCCTGGTTGATTTTTTTTTAGCCTCTCCGGGACTTTACCAACGTGAAGTTGGCTGCTAATAGGGAGTGGAACAAACAAACAAATCGACAGTTTGTTGTTTGACTGGTAGATGTAAAAATAATCACCAGTGTATAAATAATCAACAAGGTGTTTTTTGATTATAGCATCCGGATCCATGACAAAAAAATTGATATTCGATACATAGTGACGGATTGTTGATTAGCGATCGATGGCTGAGATTTTAATTGTTGGTGGGAGAAAGTGGGATTTTTACTTTCTTTCTTTTATTAAACAGACATCGTAACGATTTTATGGGTCTTATGTACCGTAAAATATTTAGCAACATCATTAACTAACATTGTCATCAGTATCACTACTTTGCTAACTATTGCAATTCTTCAATTAAAAAAAATTGTTAATATAAAATTTAACGCACTTGAACTGCGAGCGCGCGAAGCGCGCGATCCACAACAAGCCGCTAGTGTTTAATATTTGCGCTTCCGCGTCTCCATAACAACGAATCGAAACAGCTATTCAGTTTGATAACAGTCGTTCGCGAAAAGTTTCGATGAGAAGTCAGATGCTTAGAATGGAAGAATTTATTCTGAAAATCGGACCGTCCCGAGAGGTCGCCATCGAATTAGAAGCCATAGATTTGAATTGCATCCAGAGGCACGATTTGAGAATTTTTGTATTACACAATTTTGAAATTAGATGAAAAGGCTTTTCATATCAAAACTTTCTCCTCTTAACACAAGTGGATGGGCGAAATATGCGATGGATAAATTTTCCTCTACCCTTAAAATGAATCCATTTTAGGCCTGAGATAAGAAGACGATCCTTTTGAAGGAATGCGATTCGACTTGCAGCAAGAGAATATTTTTGAGAGTGTGGCAATCTTTAGCGGGAGACGAAAATTAAAGGCCCATCGGGAATGGAGGACATGGACACGGACCGGGACCCGGTTCAGCCCCTGCTTCGATAATAATTCTGCTTAGAATGGAGATAGATTACTATAGAAGTTTCGTGTTTCTGAACAACGCTGCGGGGTGAGATTCGTCCAACGGGAGAAAAAGGGGGCGAACGTCGAGAAAGAGGTACACGACTTTTTATATTTTTTTTTCTCCGATTATACGAAAAGCCTGGAAGTTACGTGAGAACGGGCCGTATAGTTTTAGCACGGGAGGGGCTTTGCCAGGGACCATCGGAGTTATGATGGACGTTAAAGTACCTCGGTGTGTTTCTCCCTTCGCTCTTGGCAAAAGCTCTTTCTCTCTCGGGGTGAGGGCATGGGTGGAGAAAAGGTTGCCTGCTCCGATGCCCGCCAGATAATGGTGAGAAATATATTGTTCCCTTAGTATACCGAAAGCACGAGAAGGGCTGTAGAACGAACACCGGGACAACGTTGCTGGGGGCCACGATAGGAGAGTACGTTGTAAAGTTATTTGCAACAAGCGCCTGCCGAAGATCGATGCGTGTATGTCGGACGTGACTGAGTTATTCTGGCAAAGTGTTCGCCACGGTAAGGGGCGGCAGTGTCGTGCCGGGCAAACTTTTACAGTTATCGGCAATTTTAGAAGTAAAGTGAAGAAGTCCTTTGGCTTACACGTTTTTCGAGCAAAATTGTTCGATCGGAAATTGTATTTACGATACTATTATCGATGGAAAAACGTGCACTTTTCGTCAGAGTTACGACTCAACAGAATTTTTAAGATTCTTTTTTTTTTGGTCTAAGTACATTGCAAAATTCTGGAAGCAGCGAATAATAACTAATAAACTGCAGTTTTTAGCCTTTTTTATGTTGGTCGTTACTGAGTTATTCTGGCAAAGTGTTCGCCACGGGAAGGGGGCGGCAGTGTCGTGCCGGGCAAACGTTTAAAGTTATCGGCAATTTTAGAAGTAAACTGTGGAGGCCTACCCAGTTTTCGAGCAAAAATGATCGATCGGAAATTGAACTTACGATACTGTTATTGATGCAAAAACGTACACTTTTCGTCAGAGTTACAACACAACAGACTTTTGAAGCCTCTTTTTTTGTTGCTCTATGCAGATCACAAAATTCTGGAAGCAGCGAATAATAACTAATAAATTGCGGTTTTTAGGCTTTTTTTATGTTGGTCGTGACTGAGTTATTCTGGCAAAGTGTTCGCCACGGTAAGGAGCGGCAGTGTCATGCCGGGCAAACTTTTACAGTTATCGGCCATTTTAGAAGTAAAGTGAAGAAGCCCTTTGGTTTATGCGTTTTTCGAGTAGAATTGTTCGATCGGAAATTGAATTTACGATACTGTTATCGATGCAAAAACGTACACTTTTCGTGAGAGCTACGACATAGTAGACTCTTGAAACCTCTTTTTTTTGTTGCTCTATGCAGATCAGAAAATTATAGAAGCAGTGAATAATAACAAAAAGATTTCCTTTTTTCGCTGTTTTTGTTTTTCTTTTTGTTTTCTTTAGTTTCGCCAATTAAGGTTTCGGGGCCACTTACTATGTAGAATTGCCAGTTAACAGTTGTGCGGGTGCTTCAGTACGGAGAACCCTTGTTGCCGAGCTCTCGCGCTTGGCTTCCCTACGAAGAGAGTCGAGGTGTACCGGCTCTTTTCATTGAGTTGTAACTTTTCTCGCGTAACAGTTTTCTTTTTTTCAAAACCGAAGTTTCATGATAGGCGAGAAGCAGCCGGAGGAAAATTTTCCTCACGGGTCTTCATCGAAGTTGGCGAAACGTCGTTCCGACCCTCCCTCCAGCGAATTGTTACTTTGTTTCTCATTAGCTGGCTTTCATTTATTTATTTTTTCCTTCTCATCCGCGCTTCCATACAGTAAAAAATAATTTCGTAAAATCGGAATGCGAATTTTGTAAAAATAATTTTGTTAAACAAGTTATTTGAATATACGAACCTGTTCTTTTATTTGCCGCGTCATTGACAATTTTAGTTTGTCCTTCCGTTTGCAAAACTACAGAATTAACAAATAAAATTGTGGAACTTTGTGTATAATAAACTGTCGTAACATTTTTTTTACTGTGCACCGTTGATATATTTTTCGACGCGTGCCAGTTGTACTTTCGATAACGATTTTTTTATCGAAGAATGTGACGCGACTATTCACTATATTATCTCCGCATATACATTTCCCATAGCGTAATCATAGCTAAAATATAGGTAGACAAAACAGTACCAGGCGATGCGGACTTTGTGCGGCCGATGACTGTGCCCGATGTATATTCATTTTTTATTTTTTATTTCAATTTTGTGTTTTCGTCCTTTTATTCCCCACGTCCATGACAATTTTAGTTTGTACTTCCGTTTGTAAAACTACAGAATTAACAAATAAAAAATTGTGGACGTTTGTGTACACAATAAGTTGTTACAAAAAGTAGGGAAGGGCGGGGCATAATGGGGCAACGGGGCAAAACTAAATTTTCCAATCATTTTTGGATGAGACAAGATGGCAAAACGGGGCAGAAAAGCCTGATGCAGCGATGGGGCGAATTCGGGCATCCAAAAATTATTGGAAAATGACGTTTTGCCCCTTGCCCTGTTTTGCCCCGCTGCCCCATTTTGCCCCGCTCTACCCTACAATTTTTTTTTCACTGTGATATATTTTTCGACGTTGATATATTTTTCGACGTTGATATATTTTTCGATGTTGATATATTTTTCGACGTGTGCCATTTGTGCATTCGATAACGATTTTTTTATCGAAGAATGTGACGCGGCCATCCACTATATTATCTCCGCGTATACATTTCCCATAGCGTAATCATAGCCCGTGTCTCTCTCTCACCTCCCCTGTTCACCCGCGCCATCGTATCGCCTCTGCCGCCGAACAATCTCCGGAATTTCAATATAATAGTAGCCTTGTTGTTTATCACAAGCGAGATTTTCATTAAAATGGGGAATCCGGTGCTTCGCGGAAATGTTGTTGCCGTTATATGTGTATGTTATTGCAACGAGAGTTACGTGCACGGGCTGGCCTTATAACAGTAACGGTGAATAGCGTTGTAATGCCCTATAGCGAAGCTAAACGCGCTATCTACCCTGGTCGCCGCGAGGATGTTTAACACCAACCCCCCCCCCTCCCCCACCCCCCACCCGACCGATGTAAACGGGGTGTATGCGCAGACGAAGCGAGACAGCGAGATCTCGTTGGACCGGAAGTACCTACTATGTCATTGATATCGAAGCGGAAACTGTCCTGACAAGTACGTCCGCAAAGCCTGGCCGACTTGACAGAGAAACGGAGCGTAACCCATCGCCCCTGGGCGAACACGTTGGCTAAGCAGCCAAGGGGAAACGAGACGATCGCTTCGACCACCCCCCGACGACTCTCCATACACACAAACACCCTACAACGCCTGTGTTCTGCATCCGCTAACTGTTAGAGATCTACCATCTCCCACCCCCCCCCCCCTCCCCCCTCCCCCCCCCTCCCCCATAGCAGCCCCGAGGCGGGTCACGAAGTTACGGGAGCTGAAACTAAAGTGTCCGAATTCCTCTGGATACGGAAAATTGACAACGTCATATCCCATGAAAGATACCGGCGATACACTCGCCCCTCTAAATTCTCCCCTCGTCAAACTTCCCTCGAGTCTCCCGCCTCTCGCTCTCCGTATATACACACGCGATCCTCGCAAAGTTTTATCCAATATAAGAATCCCGAGCTAACTGACAAAAGATCGTTCAGGAGGAATGTTGACTGGCTCTCTTTGAGAGAGGAAAGTTTAAAAATTGCGATTGAATTTTTTTTTTCCGACGGCGTTGACGAAAGTTATTCTATCGAGGGGTGGAGATTATTTTTTTTATGGATCAGTTTGTCGTTACCGAGTCGGGGACTTTCGTGATCGCGGGGCACGGGATCAACACGCGTATTTATTGAAGTTAAAGTTGAAGAAAATTTCAATGGATTTTTGTATTTAGGTTCCACGATACGCCCATGCAATCTGCGTATCAATAATTCATAAATGTATTACGAGAGAGGAGAGTTAAAAAATTGCGATTGAATTTTTTTTTTTTCCAACGGCGTTGACGAAAGTTATCCTATCGAGGGTATTGAGAAAAAATTACATAGTAAAAGCAACAAGACTGATTTTTTACCATACAAAGAGTTCCCAGGCGGAACGTTTACATTTTATAGTTACAACAATGACAAAACGTCATGATTGCAACCATAATTATAGTTTAATCAATTCAATATATATTATCAGAAAGTATCTATATAGACGGTTCCCCCTGGAAACTATTGGCTATAGTAGGAAATACCATCCTTTTTCTCAGTGGGGTTGACATTATTTTTTTTATTGATCACTTTCTCGTTACCGAGTCGGGGACTTTGGTCATCAAGAGGCAACTGGATCAGCACGCCTATTTTTTAAAGTTATAGTTGAAGAAAATTTCAATGGATTTTTGTATTCGGGTTCACCGATACGCCCATGCGATCTGCGTATCAATAATTCATAAATGTATTACGAGAGAGGAAAATTTAAAAATTGTGATTGCATTTTTTTTCCAACGGCGTTGACGAAAATTATCCTATCGAGGGGTTGACATTATTTTTTTTAAGGGTCACCTTCTCCTTACCGGGTCGCGGACTTTCGTGACCAGGAATCGACTGGATCAGCACGCCTATTTTTTGAAGTTACAGTTGAAGAAAATTTCAATGGATTTTTGTATTCACTTTCACCGATACGCCCATGCGATCTGCGTATCAATAATTCATACATGTATTACGAGTGCTATTGTATGCAGATGCGATAGTGATTGGCGATACTCGCTCTCCTTGCTATCGGCAATGCACCTGGTTGCGTCGTGCCCAGTATTCCATACCACGCGCACGGTAATAGCGAATGTTGGTATTGTCGTATATACATATCTCTGTCAATATCGTCGTAGGTGCATATATCTTATATATGTATACATATGTATATATACACTCCCAATGAAAACTCATTCGGTTGATTGTGCCGGTTGTCATTGCAGTGACGATGACGGATGCGCAGGCTGTGGCAAGCGGAATTGCTCAATTACCATGTGACGTTGAACCGCCCGTCCCCGGAGAGAAGCTACAGCTCGTTATTTGGTACAAGGAGGGAGCAGACACGCCGATATACAGGTAAACCTTTCATCTCTTATTCATGTCGCGCAATCCCTCCCCCCCCCCCCTTTCTTGTCTCGAAACTCTCAAAGATAGTGCAGAGCGGGGCAAAACGGAAGTCCGGACACTAGTTGCACGAAAAATTGGTAAAACTGGTCCGCTTTGCCCCGTTGTTCCGTTTTGACCCACTCTGCGCTACTTGTCATTCCTGTGTACCCCACGACGGAGCCCACTTACACTTACGCGCTTGTATAGTTGCAGGTATACGTGTTATCTTGCTCTCTTTGGCAAAACTTACATACCCGACCGGTAGTCCGCCATGAATTTATAAAGCGAGACAACCCTCGCGAAAATCGAATCTGAATACCCACGAACACAGTTTACGGATTTAACCGATGTAATTTCAATGGCCATCGGCATTAATCCCCGTACGACGGAGCGCGCGCGACCGCAGTCGATCTACTCGTATTCCACTCTCGTTTGCCGTTCGGCAAATTTAACTAACGTCTCACGACTCAACCGGTTCGTTGTCAATTTACCTCGGTTATCGGATGATATACGGCGTACGATTTGTATTCACAGATTCCGTTACAGCCCGTACGAACCCATCGGAATCTGGGGATCGTGTAACGAATTTCTATAAACTAGTTTGTTTTGCGGGCCCTTCGCGCGCGATATATTATCGGCACACCGCCACGTCCGGTTAAAAAATCTCGGCTTTAAACAGGAAATACATCATACCAGAAGCGACATCAGACCGCAGGTACGTCATACCGGAAATACGGTGTACAGGAAATACGTCGTACAAAAAATAGGTTGTACAGGAAATGCGTCGTACAGGAAATACGGCGTACAGGAAATACGTCGTACAGGTAATACGTAGTACAAGAAATAGATTGTACAGGAAATACGTTGTACAGGAAATACGTCGTACAAAAAATAGGTTGTACAGGAAATACGTCGTACAGGAAATACGTCGTACAGGAAATACATCGTACAGGAAATACGTCGTACAAGAAATAGGTTGTACAGGAAATACATCGTACAGGAAATACATCGTACAGGAAATACATCGTACAGGAAATACATCGTACAGGAAATATGTCGTACAGGAAATACATCGTACAGGAAATACATCGTACAGGAAATATGTCGTACAGGAAATACATCGTACAGAAAATACGTCGTACAGAAAATACGTCGTACAGGAAATACGTCGTACAGGAAATACGTCGTACAGGAAATACGTCGTACAGGAAATACGTCGTACAAGAAATACGTTATACAGGAAA
>JAPYZD010004189.1:0-11673 GCA_030522725.1 Ichneumoninae sp. B BG-2022a
GGGAAAAAACAAAAATAAAAAAAAAAAAAAAAAAAAAAACGTTAAAAGAGGAGTACGAGTATATAAGACACGATTGGCATACCGAATTAACACACGCGCGAGCTGGTGGGCCGGCGCGTCCCGCCCGGTGCGAGGATTGCGCGTCTTACCTCGAGCCCGGTTGTACGGCGAGCTATGTGCTCCCTTATCTAATCGTACCGATGGGAGGAAGGGGGGGGGGACGAGCCTGTGTTATCTCGACGTACACACAGGCTACATAACACCTTCGAAACGTACGAACTAACGTCGCACGCGAATCCCGAGTGTACGACGCAAAACACGTCTCGGAAAGACGCGAGTTTCTTATTTCGTTAAAAAATAATAATAATAATAATAATAATAATAATAAATAAAATATATCTTAGCGAGAAATCAAAGTAACATGTTTTCAGGTGAGATTCCCACTTACAATCTAGACATTATCACGACGAGGTAAAAAAAAAATTGCAATTTATTATTAACGTTAAGCCGTCGAAGTAAATATCATCACAACCGGAAGTTGAATCTCGCCGTCGATTAGATCGGTTCGATAAAACTCTGCAAAACTTTTGTGACTTCTTCCGAGAATCGACATTTCACTTTCGATGAATTTGCAAATATTGTAATTAAAAAATCTTTCTAAAAAATAATATACATACATTTACGACTGAAAAACGCATAGAGAAAACATGGCGAATACGGACCAATTCTATTTACACGGTAAGTGAATGAAAATTGGACCTGGTTATATGGACCGACACTTTTACCCCATTCAACGTGCTTCAAAGTTGTAAACTTGGTCATCTATTGGAAAAAAAGAACTTCACTACCGACACAGAAGTCTATTTTTCACCGTCGCTCCAACAATCTATTAACTGGACATCAAAGTAACGTGTTTTCAGGTAGGATTCCCTCTTACAATTTAGATTTAATCACGATGAGGAAAAAAGAAAGTATTATTAACGTTCGTGGCGTTAAGTCGTCGAAGTAAATATCTTCACAACCGGAAGTTGAATTTCTCCATCGATTAAATCGATTCGATAAAACTTTACAAACATTTCAATCAAAAGCTCCTTCTCTAAAACAATATATATATATATATATATATATATATATTTGTAACTAAAAAATTCTTGCAAATGGCCCATCTCGATGTACATGGTACGTAAATGAAAGTTGGACCTGGCTATCTTCACTACACCGAGAAAAAAGTATGTAGTAAAAGCAACAAGACTGATTTTTTACGTTTACATTTTATAGTTACATCAATAACAAAACATCATGATTGCAACCATAATTATAGTTTAATCAATTAAATAAATACTATGAGAAAGTATCTATATAGACGTTCCCCTGGAAACTATTCGCTATAGTAAGAAATACTATCCTTTTTCTCAGTGCACTTTTACCCTATGCAAAGGGCTTCAAAGTTTGTAACTTCCCCATCTACTGTAAAAAAAAGACCACCTTCAATACCGACACAGAAGTCTATTTTGACCCTCGCTCAAACAATCTATGCGCGTAAGATCACCAAACGAAAACGCCGGTCTAAAGATACTTCCAACGGCTCTCAGGCGGTTTCGTATCGTAGGCCCGACTTTCGTTTGTGCCGCGGCAGAAGTCTCGAGAAATTCGCGCGGGGACTTAATATTTGGAGCCTTCGGGCTCCGGGGACGCCGTCTGCCTTGCGGATTTACGGCGTGACGAGCAAAATGAAGGGTTAAAAAAAAGAAAGCAAGAGAGGAGGAAGAGGAGCCAAAGCATCGGAGAAACCGAACTCCACTGCGGACAGCTTTCCCCCTCCCTCTCCCTCTTCGCTCCGGACGGTCCACATATATACATATTCATATATATCGACGGGCAAGAAACAAAAGGACGTAACCTCTATGATTTACCACGGGAGAAACGCCCTTTTGTCTTACATACATACATAAAGATATATGTATATATATTCTTTCCCAAGAAACAAACGGGCGTATCTCACATAATTTAACACGTAAAACGATGCTCGATTCGCCCTTCCGTTTCTTACTGATCTATACTTATATATATGTATACATATTTCCAACCTCCCAAGAAACAAAAGGGCGTATCTCACGTAATTTAACACGTAAAACGATGCTCGATTCGCCCTTCCGCTTCTTACCGGTCTATACTTATATATATGTATATACTTATATATATGTATATGTGTGTGTGTGTGTGGAAGCTTGGAGGAGAGATGCAACGCGCTAAACGCCGGGGAGACGAGCTGCATCGCCTCGAGAAAGCGGGGATGGCATGAAGAAAAGTCTCAGTGGAAATAGGCAGAGAGGCTCGGAGAGAGGGAGATCAGGAGGGAGATAGACAGAGACGAAGCGAGAGCGGTGCGCGAAGGGTGGTGGTGAATCAGTACTACCTCGGTGGTGGAGCCGTGACCGTTCATCTTGCCGTCACCTCTGATACCACATTACCACCGGCTGGGCTGCGCTTCGTTGCCCTGTAGATTGCTCGTGAGATTTCACCGTCGACGTTACTCTACCGGCCACAAACACCACTCCTCCATGTACTCGTACACGCGTATTTATAATATGTAAATACACATATATTAACAGTCGAAAATTTACCACTGAAGATTACGTTTTTGTTGTCACTCGCGACGCTAAATTATTTAAACGGTGAGCTTTAAAGTTTAAAGGCTTAAGAAAAACCTTGAATAATTTATCCAGCTTTTGTGTCCGCGGGCCTTTGCAGATACGCTTGTACTATATATATATTTTTTTTCTTCTTTTTTTCCGCTGCTTTTGGCCAAACTCTCTTGACGCAGTTTCTCGGGTAGGCGGCTGCAACGAAGCTGCCAGCGGAATTATCGGCCTTCCCGGGTCAAGGCCACGATACCTTGCTCATTCATTTTTGGGCTCTCCCTCGTTCCGTCTCTCCAGCGCTGCGGCGTGAACTGATGCATGCGGTAACACAGCCACCTCCTCTCTCGAGAGCCTCTCCAGTCACTGTTGGAGCTTTAATGGCTTGAGATTGTCGGGCTCGATAGGACACTCCTCCGTAGCAATTAATCGATAACGATCTCTCGTGATTTTATCCTTTTCGCGATCGGTGGGTTACGAAACTTGAAAAATAACAAAAAATCGTTGCCACGAATCGGGCTATTTTTCGATAAATTTGACGACGAGAATGACACGTGGATCGACGCGCACGCACATATGTATTTTTTTTCTACTTCGCGCGGCACTGGCACAGGTCGCGTCCCGCCTTCGGAACACCGCCGACTGTGTCGATAGAGTCGTTCAATAGACACCGGACGAGTGGCACACGTGCCGAAGTTCGAGGTCGAATTTTTTATTTCACTCGGAGTCGTTCATTTTTTTTTTTTTTTTTTTTTTTACAGTTTAAACGACATTCGTCACTCACGAAGAGCCCCGTCGCACGAGAGAAGATTCCGACGAATTCGTTGACTCGCAAACAGGTTATGCCGGTGGGCAATTTAATAGGCAAAGCTGCGAGAGTCTCTGCGTTAAATTTAAAGCATTATTTTATTTTTTTTTGTCGACCGATTGAGACGCGAGTTATCGTCGTACGAGCAGAGACGATCGACTCTCGACTTTTATAAAAATGTTTTTTCTCGAAACAGAGTCCTCGATTTGAAAGACTGTTGATTTTGAAAAAAAAAATTCTTGCTCGTTTTTGTTTTTTTTTGTAATAAATTTAAATTTTTAATAATTTTTTTTTTTTAGGAATCGTTAAGATCGCTCTTTGCCACGTCCACCGCGTCGGAGCGCTCCTCGCGAACTGGATCCGGCGAGAGATGGGTGTGCGCGCGAGCGGCCGCGACCGCCGGGAGACCCATAGCATTGCCGCTATCGCTCGGTCGTATGCCGAGCGTTATACAGGTAGACACCCGGCGAACAGGCTTTCCGGTCGCCCTTCAATACTCCCTCGTGTATCCATCAAACTTATTCATTACCTGGCAATTATAATTACGAGGCTGTTATTAGTTATTACGTATGATATTATCTTTATCGGATCGCATCGGGAGGGGGATTTGTATATCTTGCAGATAATTGTCAACACAAAGTTGGGAGGGAATCTGATAACGGATGGGAGGATAATGCCGGTCGGTCAGTAGCACCGGTCACCCTTTCGTTAACTCAGGATTTATATATCATATCGCAGTAATCTCTTTTTGCAAAAAGGAAAGATAAAAAAACGGACGTATATTTTTTTAATAAAAAAAAATCTTTTTGAGGCATATTTATTAATAGATAAAATTTGGAGGAGCGTTACGTGACAAAAATGATTGGCAAGGTTTGTTGAAAAGCTATAGTTTTTGATGATAATAGACGTAATAATTGTACATGGTTTACATTCTCTACTTTTAACCGATAAAAATGCAAATTATCCGATAAATTTTCTTGCAGTTATTGCATTATTCATTTTCATTTTTGTGTGCATTTTAACGCAGTTAATTACGCTCTTCTGCCTTTAAAAGGTCGAACTGTGATTTTGCAAAATAAACAGTCACCGGTTAGATTTGATTCCGAGATAGAAGATTACCCGATCGCATCGGGAGGGGGATTCGTATATCTGGCTGATAATTGATAACACAACGTTGGGAGGGAATGCGATGACGGTGGGAGGTTAATGCCGGTCAGTGAGTACCGCACTCTAAACCGCGTGTTGTTTTAACGCGCTGTAAGCGTGTAAATCGTGTAGTCACCTTTTACATGCTTCATCGTGTGTCGGTCCTCAACACCTGTCGAAGTGTGTCAATTTTACACGCTTTACGTGCATTATTTCCATGTGCTTTAAAAACATTCACGGATATTGTTACTTTTTTCACGGTTCTAGGTGTGTTCCCCCCCCCCCCCACTCCCCCCCCCCCCAACACATGTTAAAGGGTGTACATCACAAAAAAATATTAGAAGAATTGCACATTAAATGAAACCGTCTTTGTTCTTCAAATGAGTAACCGCTCATTACAGCCTCTTACAAATTTGTCATATCTCTTCACATCAGAGATATCTCCAGCTTCTTCGTTAATTTCGACGAGACGGTTCTTTCGCAAAACGTGCTGCTGGAAAGACGTTCAATTGCACTTTAAATGACGCATCAAATCGGTGATGTCGAACAATGCGTTTCAATAGCTGATTAACCGATGCAACTTCAAAATAGCACATACGACACTTGAAAATGTTGAGCGGCCTGTCCATGAATATTCTGCGATATACGAATCCGTCATGTTACGATTGAATCAAACGCATATGCAAGTGTTTTCTTTTCCTAGTATTTCGTTTTATTAAGCGTATAGCTGTTCACCAAGTGAATTGTTTACCCTTAAACGCGTTGAAACAGTACACATAACGTGTATTCCAATAAGTGTGTTCTGTAGCAAAACACTAAAAAGTTTCTTGTTCAGAGAATGCAGAAAAGATGCAGTGCAAACGTGTTGTTTCAGCACACGTGACAACACATTTGTTTTATGATGCCGTCACCCATTCGTCAACTCAGGAGTTATGCGTTATATCAAAATTACGTCTTTTCACAAAAAGGAAGTAAAAAAATGAGCTTTCCGGCATTTTTTTTTTAGGAAAAAGTCATTTTTGGGCCAAATTTATTGATAGATGAAATTTAGAGGGTGGTACTTTCTACCCATGTTATAAACATTATCGGCAATATTTGCTGAAAAACTATAGTTTTTAATGATAATAGACGTAATAATAATGATAATAGACACATACACATACACATACATTCTCTACTTTTCCCCGATAAAAATGCAAATTTTTTATTTAATTTTTTTCATGTATTTTAGTGCAGTTAATTACGTTCTTCTGCCTCTAAGAGGACTAACTGCGATTTCGCAACATAAATAGTCGCCGTTGAGATTTGATTCCGAGATCGAAGATTACCGGGAGATATGCGATTACCAGGAAATGTGCAGGGACGAGATGCTATGAACACGTGGTTAACATTAACTCAATGCCGGCTCGTGCTGAATCCATCTCTCGCTGGCGATTCCCTTTCTTCCTCCGCACGTACAACCGTCCCGAATAGTCTTTTCCTTCGTTGCGCCGATGTTTTCATCCGTTAATCTCCTCTTCGTTCATTCATCTCTCGCTGCGGTCTTTCGTGATCGTCTGCCCTCACGCCGCTATGTAACCCATGCCGGTTCTATCCCGTTATTACGTAGATCAGTTACGGTCCGCGCACGAGATCGACAAGATTTCCTTTCCGTGTCGGGGAAAAATTTTCCAAGCATCGCCACGGCTCTCCGGAAAATTGTCGATGGAAAAAGTAATTATTCGCCGTATCCCGCGTGCTATTTTCATTGCGAATGGAGCACGGCTTTCACGCGCTAATGGCGATATTTCTGCACCGACACAGCATTATCGGTAAACTGTAATTTGGATCACCGGGCGACAAGTACCAGGAATTGACAGAGTGACGGGGATTCCACTGAGATCTCGAACTCTTACGATGAAAAACGAGAGTACACAGTTTACACGTCTCGATTTCCTGGCAAATTCGCCGACCTGTAATTTGTCCGAACAAGCCGCTTTTACCTCACTTGGCGCGCTCGCGATCTTTCTCGGAGATAATTCGATGGAAACGCTGACCAACAAATGTGACTTATGTGACAAATGTCGTTAATTTCTGATCGAAAAATGAGTTTGTTGTCACACGACGATAGTGCGCATTACTGTGCGTAACTCACCGAAACGCACATATATGAGAAGCTGAATAGTATAATAGGAGAATAGTTGTCAGGGCCTGGGATGGAGTCCCGTCTTATAATGATCGGAGCCTGCAAGACCTTTAGGGGAAGCCCCTGGAATGTTGAAAATTGGGACAAACAAATAAACAATTGAATTTGTTAAAAATTCCGAATTCTCTGAAACAATTAACCTATCCGCTTTGGAGAAAAGCAAGCGGTAATAAAAAGATTGAAATTCGAACTTCCATTATTTTCGTACTTTAGATAATTTAATTCACTAAAAATTCCGAGATGTTTTGAAAATGAGCGAAGCAAATAAACAAACAAACAACGTTCCAAAACATATATAAGATCACGCAGAGCTTGTCTTCCATTTTATTTGTCTTCCACTTTTGGATAATTTAATTTGTTAAAAATTCCGAATTCTCTAAAACAATTAGCCTAACCGCTTTCGAGAGAAGCAAGCGGTAATAACAAGATTGAAATTCGAACTTCCATTATTTTCCTACTTTAAATAATTAAATTCGTTAGAAGTTCCGAAATGCTTTCAAAATCAGTGAAACACATAAACAAACAAACAACGTCCGAAAATATATATAAGATCACGCATAGCTTCTCATCCATTTTATTTGTCTTCTACTTTTGGACAATTTAATTTGTTAAAAATTCCAAATTCCTTGAAACAATTAGCCTATTCATTTTCGATAAAAGCCAGTGGTAATAACAAGATCGAGATTCGAACTTCCATTATTTTCTTGCTTTTAATTCAATAATAATTCAATTCGTTAAAAATGCCGAAATGCTTGAAAAATGAGTCCGCTCCTGATAGAAGAGGGCAAGTGGTAAGGACGATATCGAGACTCCCGTTTCGCATTCGAATCTCTCCGCCTACCTCTCCTCTGGTCCCAGTTGCCTCACCTCTTCCTATCGTAGTTTCTTACGCGATCTGGAAGCCGCGACCGCTACGCGTGCTCCGGAGTCAAACGGTCTTCACGCTAGTCGATGACTCGACTTGGAGCTACGCTCCGTTTCCAACGATAAGGATGGCTCTCTCCTTCTGTCCCTCCAGACTTCGATAGGCTCTCGCCAGATAGGAGAGACTCCCCGCTGCACCTGGGTGCCGGGCTCGTCCATCTCGTTGGCCGAGTGTCCTCTCTCGTGGCGACAGGACCGCCGCGCGGCGGTCGCGCCAGAGATCATCGCTGGAGCACTCTCGGCGAGGAGGACAAACGGCATATCGAGACGACCGGGAGAGTCTCGCGGACCCGAGGTGCTCTTACCGCGAGCCCACGGGGCTCTCCTCTCGGCGATCGCGGGAGCGTTCGCCGACGAACTCGCCGCTCGTTTACCCGGTTCTTGCTGCCTGTTTACGATCCTGGATGGCGAGGAGTTCGCTGCCGGTGGAGAGCGCGCTCGCGCGCTTACGCGAAGTACCCAGGTATGGTCTTCCCGCGCGGCGGCACCATCTCGCGGCTCTCTACCTCGGTTCCCCGGTCCACCGACGGCGACCGCGCACTCGGCTAAGACGGGAAGAACCACTCGCCCTCTGTGAGATCTCGTGCTACTCCTGTTCACTCGGACTCACGGTCGATGCACCGTCGCAACGAGCGAGAAGACGTCTCGCAAATTTTATACATGAGCATGTACGCTGGCTGCCGAGTCGATACCAATCCGTACCGAAATCGCAGTGAGGAATCGACGACGTTTGTCCAGTAAAATAGGAGACGGAGGAAACGTTTTTTTAGTATTTTTTTATCTTCAAAAAAAAAAAAATCGTGTTAGGAGTTGCTGCGACGGTATTTCAATGGAGCAAAAAATCCCGTTTCGAGTATAACAAATTTAAAGAAGAGTTTCGTTTAGTTTCTTTTATATAATTATTTTATATTATTATATTATTATTTGACACATTTATATATCTACCACTCACAACTCTACCAAAAACTCTCCGGGAATTTAAATAAAGCTCTCCCCGAATTTTTTTTTAGATTCCAGGAGAGTTTTTTTCTTTAGTGGTAGAGATTTTGGTAGAGTTGTAAGTGATAGATATATAAATGTGCCAATTATTTTATATAATTATATAATTATTTTATATTATTATGTATTTTTTGTACTGTTTTCTATTTTTTTTTTTTTCATTTTTTCGAAAAATTGAACTATCGTTAGTTCAAAAGAATGATTATCTGCGCTGGTGAAATTTGAAGAATTTCATCCTTCAATTGAATTCTTTGAGCAGGGTGCCTGATTTATCGAATATTTCTTCGAAAGAAAAGTAATTTTTGTGCCTTGCGTCAACCAGTAGGAAACGGTTTGACTGTGGGTGGTATTATCCGCGCAAGATGATGATAATACCAGTGTTTGCACCGCGACAAGTCGTCCGTGTCCGCGTTCGCTGCATCTATTATTGCAGAAAGGATTCCCGAGTTGCAGCTGGCCTCCGCCTCCCTCTCTCGCGCAATATCTTCTTCCACGGTACCGAAGAAGAAGAAGAAGAGAAGGAACAAGAAGACGGAACGTCGCTACCAGTTCGCGGTTCCCATAACCATCTTCGGGTAACAAGGACGTGCCACCTGGACTTTTCGACCCTGGCAGAGGCCACTTCGTCCGAGTGGCCTCTGTCTCTCCTCACTCATCCGAAGAGTGAGGACTCCGAAACTGGACGAAATACCTGCTCCATAAATGGACACGGAACGTTACGGTTCTCTCGCACCGCGCGGACGCGTGGAGATTGTTCTCGATAGCGGGATATATGTCCCTGTAGCGTGTGGTACACGCGATCGCTGATATATAGATAACGGGGCAAAACGGACAACCAGAGCTCAAAATGACGTTATAATTAAGCGGTTAAGCGAAGCTATTACCATGTTTCTAACTTAGATTTTTCTATTTTAATGTACGTGAAAGTGTTAATTTTATACGAAGATTTTTAAAACGTGTTCCTATTATGATTGCAATACTACTCATAAAATGTAAAAGGGCTGGACCAGTTAATAAAATAAATAAATAAATAGTTATTTTTATATTTCAAAACGCGTTCACTTTGCTCCTGTTCACTTTACCCTAACTGAGAAAAATAAATGGTTCGATTAAGTAAGTGTCTCGGTGAAATACGTTCAAAGTGGTTATTTGATGGGTACGAATAAAGCATTGTTTTGTTAAACAATTACATGTTTCACCCGATTCAAATAGACATTTTTGTTGTACCGACCAAATAACAGCTTTGAATGTATGTCACGACGCCTTAGTTAATCCTACTATTGCTTTTTCTCAATGTACTGTTTCGTATGTGTGTAGGAGAGAATGGGGCAAAAAGGATTTTTTGTTTATTTCACAGGTAATTTAAAAAAATGCTCACCGCGCATGAATAAGCACTAGTTTTGCCGTGCATGAATGACACTTGTCCATTTTACTTACACGCCGACACAGCGTGTAGAGGAGAGCGGGTGAAAATGGCACAGCAGGACAAAACGGAATAATGAAACAAAACGCAATTTTCCAATAACTTTTGGATGGTGGCGATGGTGGTCCGTGGGGCAAAACGGGCTTAAAAATCCGGATGTATCGTTGGGAGAAAATGGGACATCCAAAAATTATTGGAACATTGAGTTTTGCCCTGCTGTCCCATTTCGCCCCGCTCTCTCCTAAGCATAGCTTATATACATCTCATACGCCCATTTCACTCCAAACCATCGATATATATATATATTGTAACGAATATCGTACGCGCGATAAGATAGACGATTTATTCTTGGTATATATCGATGCTTATAACGATATGTTACCGTCGAAAAAACGATCGACTTCACAGCGATCATAGATTTCGCAGTCCGTCTTTGTTGGGACTTTAACACAGACGTCATCACGGTTAGGAAACGAATACGATAATAATGCGAGCTAATAAACTATTAGCCTTCTTTCTTTTTTTTATAATTTTGTCTCCATTTATTTCGCGTGGTCGTAACAATATGTATAGCCATATCTATATAAGCGAAAGATCTTGATGTTTCACACCCAGTGTTCACGGTCTTGAAGGGTCGCTGTCGTATTGATTTCACCGAAGGGTGAACCCGTGAGAAAACTGACCCTCCGGAATTCGTTCTAATCTGGGCAACCTGTCGGTTCTCGTGAACATCACCGTTGTGCATCGAGCTTGCCATAACTATCTTGAGAATATGTATAATACAAATTGCTATTGACGTCGCGTTGACGCTGAGATATCCTACGGGGCATAAACGCGGCACGATATATCGTTGTTGATCCGAGAGAGAACCATCGGGGAGCGTCTGATCAGACTCGATCACCGGTTCAACGGCGCGTGAGAGACGACCAGACGCCGATCTATTTCATTTTAGTTTCTCCCGTCCGTATCTGCTTTTTCATCGATCATACAGCAATCTGCGCTTTATTCTCTAAGTCCAAAATCCGGAGTTTCTTGCATTCAGTTCTAAAACACTGCAATGCGTCCTTTTAACCCAGAAAAATGTATCCACAAAATAACTTCTTGAAAATTGTTGACGAAAAAAAAGTTTATTCCTATGAAGATAATGAGTTGAAGTTGTCGAGGTCCTCGGCATCTCGGCCGAGCCCGAGAATCTCTCTTTATCTCGAGATGCGAGCGAAATAGATGAGCCGTCTATTTAATTATTTAGTTTCTCCCGTCCGTATCTGCTTTTTCATCGATCATACAGGAATCTTCGCTGTACCCTCGAAGTCCGAAATTCGGAGATTCTTTCATTCAATTCTAAAACACCGCACATGCGTCCCTTTAACCCAGAAAAAAATATACACGAAATAACTTCTTGAAAATTGTTGACGAAAAAAAAGTTTATTCCTAGGAAGACAACGAGTTAAAGTTGTCGAGGTCCTCGCCAGCTGGGGCGAGCCCAAAAATCTCTCTTTATCTCGAGATACGAGCGAAACGCTTGAGCCGTCTATTTAATTTTTAGTTT
>JAPYZD010004190.1:0-11671 GCA_030522725.1 Ichneumoninae sp. B BG-2022a
CTGCCGTAACTAGCTTTGAACATCTACGATTATGATCTTGAAGGAAGAGGCGCGAAATACAATTAACCAATTAAACGAACTTACCTGTAAGTGAAGTTCCATTGTATTTGTATGAAGCGCCTCTTCCGAACGATCACTGCTACCCATCCCTTTCACTTCTAACTCGTTAGAATACCCAAAAAATTAAGTTACGGCAATGCTTTAAAAAAATGAAGTCAACGCCCTCGATGGCGACATAGACGGCGGGCTAAAAACTTTTATTTTTAGCTTTGAAATTGTGGCTCATCGGCATAGAGTAGGGGTATTACGATTATGATCTTGAAGGAAGAGGCGCTTCGTACAATTACAATAGAACTTCACTTACAGGTAAGTTCGTTTAATTGGTTAATTATCATGTTATTACAGGGCAGCGTTAGTTGGAACGAAAATTTTCAATTTGCATGTGCCGGTCAATCATACCGAAACCGCCGCGTCGGCCGCGCGCGCGTCCGCTCGATGTGAAATAATGGCTAATCGAAAAGCCATTATTTCCCCGCGAACAGAACGAAATTTATCGTACAATCAATGACTGTCTCTGGCTGTCGATGTCTTCTCCTGCGGCTGGCTCGTTGTCGATAGAACGATGCGCGCGTGCTGGAGGGACTGCGTTAAATTTCACCATTCTCAATTATAACTAAATTCGAAATAACGTCCGTACGTCCGTCGAACCGGAAACTCGCCTGGAGCCGCGGCGGCCATTGTAGCGCGACGTCATTGTGCCGGATAAAGTTTCGAAACTGCCCCCCCCCCCTCCCCCGCCCCAAAGGGATATTTCGATATCTAACGGATTGACGGACGTTTCTGTGGAATTAAATGCGTTGCGATGTTTCGACGGGACCGGCGAGTAGATCGAGCGCAATCGTTGTATCGAATTAGCGTCGGGAGGGAGAGGGACGTTATTTTACGCTCAGTGGTGCAGTCGAAAGATCATCGGGTAAACAACGAGGCAACAATTTACGAAGATGGAAATGGTATTTGGATGATGGCGATGGACGGTTAAATTTGTGGAAAATTTTACTACGGGGAAAGAGCGGTGATCGGTCTACTTCCGGTTTGGCCCGGAAACCTCTTGGTACCGCTTGGTACCGCTTGGTATGCACAATCGGCGGGCTTTTTGTACAGGCATTACGTCGCATCCCGCTCGGCCCTGGTGCCAGAAAATAAATCCTCCGGAAGATAGACCGGAAGTGATGGTCGTGAAAACTTTTTTTATAGTAGATAATTATTATCTTATCCCATAGATGAATTTCCTTTTTTTAAAAAGAATTATTTGGTAATAACGGGGTAACTCTCAGTCTTGTAAATAAAACAAAAATACTTACGTCGGAAAGGAGGAGGACGTTATTTGCGAGCGTGGATTGGCAAAACGGCGGTCAGTTGTGCAATGAGAGAATTAGTGGGTAACCAATGAGGCATCGACTTACGATGATATTTGGCTGATGGTGACGGACGATTAAATTTGTTGGAAATTTTACTACGGGAAAAGAGCGGTGAAAGGTCTACTTCCGGTTTGGCCCGGAAACCTCTTGGTACCGCTTGGTATGCGCAATCGGCGGGGTTTTTCACAGGGATTACGTCGCGTCCCGTTCGGCCCTCGTGAGAGAAAATGAATCTTCCGCAACATAGACCGGAAGAGATGGTCGTGGAATTTTTTTTTACGGAAGATAATTATTTTATCCCATAGATGAATTTACGTTTTTAAAAAATAAAATTTTGGTAATAACGGGGTAAGTCGCAGTCTTGTAAATAAAAATAATACTTACGTCGTAAAGGAGGAGGACGTTATTTGCGAGCGTCATCGTCAAAACGACGGTCTGTTGTGCAATGGGAAAATTAGCGGATAACCAATGAGGCATCGACTTACGAAGATGAGTGAAGGGAGTGCAAATTATATTTGGCTGATGGCGATGGACGATTAAATTTGTGGGAAATTTCACTCCGGCACAACGCGGTAAACGGTCTACTTCCGGTTTGGCCCGGAAACCTCTTGGTACCGCCTGATACCGCTTGGTATGTGCAATCGGGGAGAAAGTCGCTCGCTACTTGGAACCTCCCATATATATATAATATATATGTATATATATTCCATAAACATCAGGTACACTCTTGACTATATATAAAATGTGAGGGTTTTAAGGGGAAGGATGCTGGAAATACTTACCCCGCGATTACATCCCTTGAGGCTGTGGACTCTCTATAATTACCAGTAAACCATCAGCAGCAGAGTAAATTTAAGATCTCGATTCGGAACGGCAAACATGGAACGGGATTTATTCGTCATTCGTGAACGAGTGACCAAAGAAATATGCGAACGGAGGAGAGGAACCGGAAAAGAAATTACAATGCCGCCCGAGGGACGCGCGACTTTTGACCTGTAGGGTAAAAGTGGTGAAAGCCCACCTCGATTTACACGTAAATCAATGATATATTGACCGGTCCATATTCTCCACTTTTACCCTATAGTGAAAATTCGTCGTCAAATCTCGTTACTTTTTGATAGATGGTGTTCTGCAAAAATTTGAGCTGCAACCTTTTTTCAGCCCCAATAAAAAATTTTTAAAAATTGTCCGTTTTAGCCCGTTCCATTTTGCCCCACTCTGCCCTACTGCCAGCCGACGATGAGATTTCTTTTAAAATTTTTTTGCTGCTGTGTCCGATGTGACAAACTATCCAGTATTTTGACGGCTACGTTCGAGCGTTTCGACGTTTCAAAGGTGAAATAATTCGAACGTAGCCGTCGAAATACTGGATAACATGGGAGTTCTTTTCAGATAAAAGATCATTTATTTTATTTGATCCTTTCTACGTTTAAAAACTTCTGCGTTAAATCTCGTTAGTTTTTAATCGAGGGTCCATTCGAGATGACGACTTTCCAGCCCAAAAAATGAGTAAAATTGGTCCATCTTGCCCCACTCAGTCTTACTGCGCAACTGATCATGGGAGTTGCTTATCAGCCAAAATATAATTTTTCACTTAATCGATTTATTTTATACCATTATACCATTTCCGAACACGACTACGTACCTAACGAATTAGTCCTAATCTTATTTTGTATTAAACTCTAATCAACCGATAATCAATTGGCAGATATCACATGCAGATTCATCGGCGCGTTAAATCTCGTCACTTTTTGATAGACGGTTCATTCGAGATACGGACTTTCCAGCCCAAAACAAAAATCAGTCAAAATGGTCCGTCTTGCCCCACTCAGCCTTACTGCGCAGCCGACCATAGGAGTTACTATTAGCTAAAGTATAATTTGTCACTTGATCCTCTACCTTTTGCCACATCCCATTTACCATTTCCGAACACGTCTCCCTACCTCCTGAATTAATCCCAATCTTATCCCGTATTAAACTCTAATCAACCGGTCCCGATAATTGCTGAACAGTCGTCCGCGATCGGTGCCGCGGGACGAGGAAAACGGTATGATCAGTATGATCCGCCGATCGGAAGATCACCGGGAATTCGCGGAGCTGGAGTCCGCAGAACGTAGATCGCGCCGCGGTGCCAGGGGCGGGATGTGCGCGGATCGGTAGCACGGACGATCGGAAACGCGAATACGCGGGACGCGGGTTCCTGAATTTCCAACGGTGCTCTCGCGAGGCTCGGGGCCGCGGGGGGGCGGGGGGGGGGGGGCGGGGGTAATGGGTGGCGAAGTAATGGCCCGTACGAACAGAGTCACGCGGTTAGAAATTACGTTTCGAATTCCAGAGGCCCGGAGGAGAAGCCAGAAGCGGTACCGGCAGTTGACCCTCGGGCGCGATTCCGCGCGCGCTCTCTCGTGCGGAGCTTCGACCATTTGGCATTCTGGAATTGTAATCGCTTCTCCGCGTACGCCGCGGGTGGTATATACGCGAGGGGCTCCGTCTACATCGAGCGTCTCTCTCCGTGTACATCCATCTATCCATCCGTTTCGTCTCATCCCTTCATCAACACCCGCGCCGAAGCGCTTTCCTTCACTCTTCGCCCCGCCGCCCCGCTAAACCTTCGCTCCCCGGCCGCGCGGGGCGTATCGCAAGCCGCTCGCCCCCGGGCCAAATTCCATTTTAATTAATTTCCTCGATTAACCGTGCACGGATTTGCCGCAATGACGGTACGCGCCGGATGGTCTCCGGGCGAAACGGAAGCTGCCTACCGCCGATCCTCGACCGCTCAGGAATTTTCCGAATACCCTCGTCGTACGAACGGCCCGCGTATCGACGGACTTTTGCGGAGGAGACTAATACACCCGTAATGGCACGGGAAAACAGCTCGCGAAATTCGACACGCTGTTTTTCGTGAATTTAATCCAGGGTTGTATCTTTTTCCGGGGAGGTATTGTGAGTTCAAATTTGAACAGGGCGTTTGAATGCTGCGTTTTTGCAAGTTGCTCTGCCCGGGCGAAATTTATTTTTAATTAATTCGCTGGATTAACCGACTAAAATTATCGTACGAAGTACCCGCGTATCGACGGACTTTTGCGGAGGATGACTAATACACCCGTAATGGCAATGTTTGCGGAAAGTAGTTCGCGGTATTCGACACACTGTTTTTCATGGACTTAATCCAGGGTTGCATGTTTTTTCCGGGGAGGTATCGTGAGTTCAAATTTGAACATGTGCTGCGTTTTTGCAAGTTGCTCTGCCCCGGCGAAATTTATTTTTAATTAATTTGCTGGATTAACCGACTACACTTGTCGTACGAACTACCCGCGTATCGACGGACTTTTACGAAGGAGACTAATACACCCGTAATGGCAGAGTTCGCGAAATTCGACACACTGTTTTTCATGGATTTAATCCAAAATTACAATTTTTCCGTGAAGGTATTGTAAGTTCAAATTTGAACACGTGTCGCGAAATTGTAGGTGGAAATCTCTTGGATTCCTTTTTTGTAAGTTGCTTTCCTCGGGCGAAATTTATTTTTAATTAATTTGCTGGATTAACCGAGTAAACTTATCGTACGAACTGACCGCGTATCGACTGACTTTTGAGAAGAAGACTAATAGACCCGTAATAGCAGTGTGTGAAAATAAAAAAAAACAGTACAACGGCAATGGCAGTACTGGCGAAAAGGGTTCGCAAAATTCAGCACGCTGGTTTACATACAATTAATGCAGCGTTGAAAATGTAAAAAAAACCGGAGTGTGTCGCGAGCTCAAATTTAGATATATCTGAAAATGTGCCGACGACATTTTCGGATCACTGCGAAAATGTTGTCAGAAATGTCTTGGATTAATTTTTCTAAGATCTCGAACCCAATTATTTTTTAACTCCGATTTTTATTTCCGTTGGATTTGTTATCTAAAAAAATATTGGTCTTAGTGATTAGTGACCCGCGTTGCAACAAAAAAAATGCATTGCATCAATAGTTCCAGAATCTGTTGTTTAATCATTTTCCAAAAGTTGTTTTGCGTCCTGCAACTCATAATAAAAAATAAAAATTTCAATCACCAGAGAGGTATTGAGGGCTCAAATTTGGCAAAGCGCTGGAAAATGTTCGACAGAATTCTCTTGGATTAATTTTTCCGAGATCTCGATCCCAATCATTTTTTATCTCAGATCTTTATTTCATTCAGATTCATGATCTATAAAATATCTATCCATGGATTCGTCGATCGATCGATCACTCAATTAATAACCCGTGTAAATACCGCGATAGAGATGCAAAGAAATAAATAAAAAGCATTGTATCGTTAGATCCAGAATCTGTTCCTTAATAATTGTCCTAAAGTAGCTTTGCCTGTTAAAAAAAAAAATTTTAATTAAAGAAACGAACCACGATTTTTTCCTCTGGAGTGACTCGAGGAAAAAAGAATTAACGCTTTTGACAGAAAGCGGATAATGCTCCATCGTATGTTAGCCCAAGAGCCCCCCGGCTTCCTGCTCGGCTCGGAAGCAGCAACGGCGCCTTTGGTGTTCCGTTTCCCTCAGGAGACTCGGGAACGTTTTCTTCGTATCCGGGAGCAGTTCTCCGTACCGAGAAAGGGCTCACAGACGGCCCCGGGCTGTCGACCGAATTACAAAGCGAACATATCTAATGTACCCGGATCGCGGGCTCTTTCGCTCGGTCTATCGCGAGCGGAGTCTATGTACCCTGTTCAATTAATAATTGATCGCGTACCTCGGCCGGCCACGATGCTCGAAACATGAAAAATTCACGACACTTTTCATCCGAAAGCCGAATAAATTAAGCAGCAAAAGTGGTCCACGGACTTCCCTGGAAATTATTATAAATCGTTTCAGAAAAATTTCTCAAACGATCAGGTAATGTCGGTCAGTCGCCCCAAAGTGATGGAGTTCTAAGCATCTTCCTTGGGAAAAAAATAGAGGGATGGGAAAAATGTAGCTAAGTCCGTAAGGTAAACTGTAATCAATTATTATAATTTTTTTTTTTTGCTAAACTTTTCTGAAACACAACCAAAGTATCGGCGTCTGCTCGATTAATGATTTGCGTCTCAAATGAAGAATAAAGATGTTGAAGCCTCTCGGTAAAAAATAAATGAGATTACAGTTTTCGTTACCGACCGACATTTGCCGATCGACTTCGCTCTCCCAGCTCAGATAGATGAAAATAAAATTTACCAATGCCAATCCCAATAAAATTTACAAATGATTCATCACGACACGAAGACGCGGCATTTCGCAAATTTCTCAAGCGATCGCGCAACGTCCATCATCCGAGTCCCCAACGTAAAAAGCACATTTTTCTGTTCACTGGAAAAAAATTGAACAATAGGAATAAATGTATCTCAGTCGGTAACGCAAACTGTAATAATTTTTTCGTCGAGTCTGGTGAACCTTTCTGAATAAAAACCTGATTATCGGCGTCTGCTTGACTAATGATTTGCGTCTGGTTCAAGATGTCAAGAGCTGCAGTTTTTGTTACCGACCGAGTTGAGCCGATCGACTTCGCTCTGCCGGGTCAGACGGATCGAAATGAATTTACCAATGCAATGATACATCGCGACGTTCTCGATATACACTCTCCCGTCTTATTTATTTATTTGACTCTATTCCGGGTCGAGTGTGCGCCCGCTGGAAGACGCGATATTTCACCGGCGCGCCCCCGTCGATTGTGCATGATGCACAACTTCTATTGAGACACGACATAACAATTTTCACCGGGGCGCGAGATAGCCATCGCAACGATTTACGATGTCCTGCCCGGTGCAATACCCCAGATCGGTTTTCACAGGGCTGCCTCCGCGCTGTTATAGTTGCAAACACAAAAGAGTATAGCTAACGCAACGAGGTCGGTGGAAAGGAGAGTTTACTCGAGACTCTCCGAACTCTCCTCTCGCATCCCAACTGCACTCGTTTCTCGATAAACGCTGCATGTTTTATGCGACTACGCTCGACGTTTCGCCTCCCTTGTGCTCGGCGCGGCGCATACCTTATCCATGCAATCGCTGACCGTGAGGTCGATTCTGGAAAAATTGTCAGTTATCCACCAAAAATTGCAAAATCTGTTATTTCATTGGTTATTTCATTGGTAATTTTCATTGGTATATTCATTGGTAATTTTTTTTTGTATGTGTCGTCTTGACGGGCGGATTATAATTAATCGTCTACAGACGAGCCAGTTCAATATTTCATCCCGTACGGTGCATTTATAAATTATCGATTTTGCATCGAGTCAAAATTCAGAACTGTATGGCGGGACGGATTGCGAAGAGGCGAGGCAGCGATAGCGAAATTAAGCCGAATAAAACAAGAATTAATCTTCAATAATAACAGTTAATATTTGGGTGAAACATATTTTTTTCTAAATTTTTTTGTCATTTTGAATCCTTAGGGAGCACTTTTAAAAAATAAATGCGTATGAAGTAATCTTTAATTTTTTGTATAAGTCGTCTTGACGTGCGGAATTAATCGTCTGCAGATGAGCAACTTTAATATTTTATCGGGTACGATGCATTATATAAGTCATCGATTTTGCATCGAGTCCGATACCTTTATGAGATACATTTTGCATTTATTCGACGTCAGCGATGCAAAATTCGGAACGGTACGGCGGGACGGATTGCGAAGAGGCGAGGCAACGATAGCGAAATTAAGCCAAATAAAACAATAAGACAATAAGAACTAAATTAAGCCAAATAAGCCGAATGAGCCAATTAAGCCAAATAAGCCGAATGAGCCAATTAAGCCAAATAAGACAATGAATCATCATTAATAATAATTAATATTTGGATGACATTTTTTTTTGTCATTTTGAATTCTTAGGGAGCACTTTTACAAAATAAATGCGTATGAATTTATCTTTAATTTTTTGTATAAGTCGTCTTGACGTGCGAAATTAATCGTCCGCAGACGAGAAAGTTTAATATTTTATCGCGTACGGAACATCATAAATCATCGATTTTACATCGAGTTTAGATACCTTTAGGAGATACGTTTTGCATTTTCGCCATCGACGAATACGTGCCGTAGGTCTTTAGGATGAAGCCCGATGCAAAATTCAGAACCGTACGGCGGGTGCGGATCGCGTAGAGGTGAGGCAGCGATATCGGGGCAGGGTTGAAAGTCGGTGGCCCGTTGAAAATTTAAAAACGCCGCAGACCGTGCTTCCCTCGCTGCCTTCCCACTCGCGGTTTATTTATTTTTTTTTTTGCCATCGGCAATGCGGAAACCTCTTGCTCACCTGTACAGTCAGGGGCGAGGGGGTGGGGGAGGGGCGAGCAATAATACGGAACGTGCGGACAAGTCCGTAGGGTCCAGCGGCCCGGAAGCTTTCGTTACACACGAACGAAGGATGTGTAACCCTGCGGGACCGAGGCACTCGGGAAATGCGAAGCAGTATCATGATCCATAGGGGATGAATTTTGATTCGAAAGAGATATTTTAATTTTTTTGAAAATTGTACACTACAACGTGCAAATTTTTATTTTTAATCTCTAGAGCATCGTACACAGTACAAAAAAGTTTGTACTTTTTACAACAACTTATTGTCCAGAAACGACCACAATTTTTCATTTATTAATTTTGTAGTTTTACAAACAAACGTGCAAGCTAAAGTTGTCAATCAGTCGGAAATAAAAGAACAGTTTCGTATATTCAAATAAGTGACAAACGAGTTTGTGACTTATTTCACAAAATTATTTTTACGAAATTTCGCATCCCGATTTTACGAAATTATTTTTTATGGTGTAGCTGGAAACCTACCGGTCCATTTTTAATTAAAGTTCGGCAG
This sequence comes from Ichneumoninae sp. B BG-2022a, assembly GCA_030522725.1. NCBI lineage: Eukaryota > Metazoa > Arthropoda > Insecta > Hymenoptera > Ichneumonidae > Ichneumoninae sp. B BG-2022a. Next base: position 9,217 of record JAPYZD010004190.1, read on the forward strand.
CTTTTTTTCTTAATTAAAGACGCATATAATATTTTTCTGCGACAGTTGAAATTATTAATGAACTTATTCACGTCAAGCATACATGAAAATTTGAGGATAGGAAAATTCGAATTATCTGAATTATTGAGCAATCAACATATGAAATTTCTTTAAAACTCCTAAATTAAAAAAAATTATACACCGTTGTATAATTGTCTATTAAAACATTATTCCAATATTTAAAAAAAAAATCGGGAGACGATGTACATCTCGTTATAAATAAAGGTGTTTAAACACATGACCTGTGAAAGTGACAAAAAAATTTCGGACAAAAATTACGTTATTCGTTTTTTCATGTTAATGATTTATTATTTGTACCGCGTCCACCGCCGGCATTTATCTTTGGCCTAGCTGAGGAGCTCTCGGTGGTATCGGATATCGTAAAAAAAAATTTTTTTAAAAATGACTGGTGTAATCACGGTTCGAAGCTTACGCTTCGTCGACTTTTCATCAGGCATCAGGAACGGCGCCGAGGTGGGGGGGGGGGGGGGGGGGTTATAAAGGGGGGACCGGGGGGGGGCTCTAGAGGGGGTACATGCCCAAGGGTACGACGATCCGGTAAAATGTGAAAAAGGCAGGTATAATCGCTCGAGACTTTTCGCATAGCTCGCTGAATCATCCTTCGCCCCCTCCCCCCCTCGTCGCCCCCTCCGGCCCACTCAATTCCTCCGTCCATTGTGATAGTCGAAGATATAAAAGGGAACGGACGCAGCGGCTTCGGTTCATCAAAATTGTAAAGCAAAATATTTCCAGTGTCCAGCGAGACGTAGCACGGATAACTCTACCGTATAATTTTCCATCTGGTATTATTCGAGAATTGCCAGACATCCGCGGTGAAACGATCGATCGGGGACAACGTAGTTTCGCTTCTGGTAATAGTACATTAACATCAAACTCGAAATATTTTCATAAGGCAAATAGACGGGATTTAAAAAAATATGATATCCATATAAACCTTTGTCGGATTTTCATAAAAATCTCGACCCCTTCATGCGAGGATTAAGTTAACATATTGCATAGACGAAAAAGCTACTTTTATAGTCTTTAAACATTTTTTTTTAAACAATAAAAGCAAAGTGTTATTATATTATAATTATTCATATAATAATAATTATTATTTATTATTTAATATTTAGTATTTAAAAAAAATTTTTAAAGACTATAAACTAAGTACAAGTAGCTTTTTCGTGTATGCAATATGTTAGAGTGGGTGGGGTATAATAATAATAATAATAATAATAATAACGATTAATATTGTATTAATAATTATAATATGAAATTACTTTGTTTTTATTGTATTAAAAAATGTTTAAACACTATAAAAGTGGCTTCTTCGCGTGTGCAATTAGTTCGAGTGGGTGGGAATTGTTAATGACATGAAATCACGTGCTGGGTGTTGTCGCGGGGATAACTGGTATACGTACTCCACTTACCGTGGCAAACATCAATGTCCTGCTTAATCCGACGATTGAAGATAGTAGCTCGCTCCGGGGCTCGGGTGAGAGTTTCGGATCTCTCGACGGCGACGACATCCGCGGCGTTCTCCAATTCGTAAACTAATACACTTATGTATAATGCAGTCTACGCTACGTACACTCCGGCGTACGTGAGACAACCTCTCTCGATCATCGCACGGGCAAAGTCTACTTGATCCATAACCGATAACTATATAGCGATGGATCGTTTAACTAACGAACACCCGAGCCGTCTGTCTACCTGCGGGTCACCTTGCGCCGTGTTCTTTTTTTTAATTTCTTTTTCCATTTCTTTAAATTCTTTTACTGTTATTTTGCTTTTGGGCTTTTTTTTATTCTTATTATTTTTATTTTCCCTATTCTTTTCGTCTCCTTAGTTGTAGTTCTTAGTTTATAGTTTTAGTTTTAGTCTTAGATAGGTTTGTTGTATTTTGGATGTCTTTCATTCCTACTATTGCTTTTGGGGATTTCGAACACAGAGCACGAAATAAACCCATCAATCTATCTATCCGTTGTGCCCGGAATTTCATTTCCGGTTTACCTGCGAACGGATATTTTGCGAAATTTTACTCTCTCTTCGTCAAAGTCGATCGGAGTGTTTTGTGGACTTACCTTTTGCTAAAACGTCTCTGAGATGTCGAAAAAAAATTGAGAGAGCAACGTAAAAATTACACTGTGAAAAATTTTTTTTGCAAATTAATGAACAGTATTGGAAGCTTTTTTACATAAACCGTTTTTGAAATTTCAAACACATGTGCGTTGCAATTTTACAATAAAATTTGTACTTTTCATGAATATTTTTGTAAATTTTGCAGCAAGAGATTTGTAATTTTTATATCTGATATTTTTATTTTACAAGCAAAGTACATTAATGTTTAATTAATATGAGTAATGTCAGCAAATTTCAAGTTCCAGTGCATTAAATTTACAATTTATTTTTA
>JAPYZD010004191.1:0-11671 GCA_030522725.1 Ichneumoninae sp. B BG-2022a
GAGACAAGAAGCAAATTTTCGATAACTTTGGATGGTTTAGTGATCACGATGACAATGGACATTCGGATGGGGCAGACCGGGGCGAAATGACACAAGGGGGCGAAATGGGGTGGTGAGAGAAGAGGCAAGTTTGCGGTAACTTTGGATGGTTCAGTGATCACGATGACAATGAAAATTCAAGTGGGGCTGATCAAGGCGAAGTGACACAAGGGGCGAAACGGGGTAGTTGTACAAGAGACAAGTTTGCGGTAACTTTGGGTGGTTCAGTGATCACGATGACAATGCGAATTCGGATAGGGCTGACCGGGGCAAAAGGGGGTAGCGAAACAAGAGGCAAATTTTCGATAACTTTGGATGGTTTGGTGATCACGATGACAATGGAAATTCAGATAGGACAGACCGGGGCGAAATGACACAAGGGAGCAAAATTGAGTGGTGAGACAAAAGGCAAGTTTTCGATAACTTTGGATGGTTTAGTGATCACGATGACAATGGAAATTCAGATAGGGCAGACCGGGGCGAAATGACACAAGGGGGCAAAACGGGGTAGTGAGACAGGAGGCAAGTTTCCGGTAACTTTGGATGGTCGCGATGGTGGTTCCTGGTGGTCCGTGATGCAATACGGGCTTGAAAATCCGTATTTTTTGTTGGGACCAAATGGGGTACCCAAAAATTGGAAAATTTAGGTTCGCCTTCACTGTCCCGTTTTGCCCCACTGTCCTGTGTTGCCCCGCTCTCCCCTGGTCCCATTTTTGGTGTTGGTGTTTTGTTTTGCTGAACTCACGGTTACGTTTATCGGGAGACTCATGATTTTGGTATTCGGATCTCGGAAGAAGAGTCTTGCGCTAAACTCGGAGCCTCCGCCTCTATGACTGGTGCATCTTTCGACATCCCGCCGGTTAATATAGCGGGCCGCCTTTCACTGCCCAGCGTGAACGTGCTCTCTATGCACCGTGGCGGGCTTATCCCCGCGCGAAAATCGTCCGTCGGGCCTCCCCGTCGCCGATATAGGTGTGTGCACTTGGTTCACCGGGAGCGGGTTCGCCTACGAGAAGAGAGTGTGATTGTTTCGCCAGCTTCCGGACGGAAACGCCTGAGCTTCGACCACCTCGCCGATGTCTCGCGAATGTTACCGTGCACTTTGGTCGGAAAGTTTTAGGTGGGTAAAAGTAAACGCGCCGACCGCGGACTGAAAAAACAAATTGGATTGCGAATTAACGATGAACATTTTTGTTGCTCAATTGTAGTAAAAATGCGTAAACTTGCTTTTTCATAATTTGAAAAGTATTTTGTATTTTAAGTACATAAAGTATTTTGTATTTTAAGTACAAAAAGTTTTTTGTATTTTTAGCACAAAAAGTATTTTGTATTTTGAGTACAAAAAGTATTTTGTATTTTTAGTACAAACAGTATTTTGTATTTTGAGTACAAAAAGTATTTTGTATTTTTAGTACAAAATGTATTTTGCATTTTCAATTTTATTTTATTGCTTTAAGTATTTTGCCCAACTCTGGTCTTTGTTCACGAATGTTACCGTGCACTTTGGTCGGAAAGTTTTCGGTGGGTAAAAGTAAATGTGGCGACCGTGGACTGAAAAAACAAATTGGATTGCGGATCGACGATGAACACTTTTGTTGCTTCGATTGTAGTAAAAATGAGTAAACTTGCTTTTTGATAATTTGAAAAAGCATGTTTTATTTTAAGTACAAAAAGTGTTTTGCATTTTGAGTTACAAAAAGTATTTTGCATTTTAAGTTACAAAAAGTATTTTGTATGTTAAGTACAAAAAGTATTTTGAATTTTCAATTTTTTTTTAAAGAATTTTGCCCAACTCTGGTCGTTATTCACGAATGTTGCCGTGCACTTTGGCCGGAAAGTTTTCGGTGGGTAAAAGTAAATTTGGCGACCGTCGACCGAAAAAACAAATTGGCTTGGGGATTGACGATGAAAATTTTTTTTGGCTCAATTCCACTTTCAGTTCTTACGATTCGCATATGATATCGAAACTACGACGGCGAGACTGGCAGGGTGACATGTTGTCGGGTCAATTCCGTGTGCAATTGTGAGAATTGAAATGACAATTTTTTTGTTTGGCAGTAGAAATTGCGTAGAAATTATTTATTGCATTTAAATAAATCAATACGTAAGAATTCCGTTTTTTTTTATTTGTGCGAAAGAAATTTTTATTTTATTGAGAGTTACGACATTCAACTAAATAATTTTGTCTGCAAAAACAGCTTCTTTAAAGATCGCCTGATCACGATATTCAATATTTTTTATTTAAGTGAGCGTTCCTTCCGATCGAATTGATGCTAGATTTATATTATGGAAGTCGTCAATTGACAGACTGGACAGCAGGCGCGCCTTTCCGTCCGCTAGCCTACATCGTACGTCATCGACACGTTCGCGCTAGTTGTTGGGAAAACGATTTAAGGTAAACGGCCCGGTTTCTCACCCCGACGACACATTTTTGTCTACTGTCAGTTCAGTTTTCGTCGTAAAATCAACTAGATTACTGGCAAATTGAAAAGCGTTAATTTTTTTTTTTCATTTTATTAGCGACTACATACAGACATGTAACATGTCATTGTAGTAGATTGTTAACGTACGAGGATGTTGGTTTACAGTTTACCATATAAGTTGGTTTTTTTTTTTTTTTTTGCAGTATTCTAACACTTTCCTGATACTTTTTAGACATGGCCGAGCGTAAGCGAAAAGAAGTGCCTCATACATTCGTCATCGCAAAATCTATTACTACCTGAAAAATACAAAATACCAGTATAAGTTTGCGTTTTGACCATTTTATAAGTAATTGAAATAGATTTTAGCGGTGTGTGTATGTGTGTATGTGTTTATCCACTGTAACAAGTGAACGGCTCTACGGATTTGGCTCCAATTCCATGTAGTCATCATACATTAGTCGCAGATGCAGTCCACTAAGATTTGAAGCTTAATCGCTTCAGCCGTTCCCAAACGATAGGCACAAGAATGCTGAAGAATATATATATTTTTTTTTTGCTTCTCTTTATCCATTTTATCAACCAAACAACTTAAACAAAGGTTTTTAAATTTTACATACACACCATAAGCACTTCTTAAATAGCATATGAAGTACCGCGATCGGTAAAACCCGAAAATCATTTTTTTTTCTTCAAAATTATTATTATTTTTTTATGACGCTGACCCTGGACGATCAAAAAAAATTCTTACATGAAACAAAATATCCACTTTATACCACAAATCGGATATTATAACATTTTCCTTTATACAGTCAAAGATCAATAAACACGAGAAAAATTAAAAAAATTTTTTTCAATTTATTATTCTAATAAGAAACCGAATTCATAGAATTTATTTGTAAATCACACTTGTGAATGCCAGTACAAACATTAAAGTAGATGTCATAAATTATGACTGAACGCAAAGCTTAACTTGTTTCATTATTTAAACATTCTTCACGCGATGGTGGTTTTGCAAAATTTCTACGTAGGTCTTCATGTGTTGGGCAGGTAATTAGTAAGTGTTCGATTGAAGCGATCGAATGTTCGAATAGATATTTGTGCGTAAAGTTTGAGTGTCCTGTCATCAGTTTTGTCAGGATATATTGTTAATTTCTCTTCCCCAGATCGGGTGGTTTTTGCCAGATATTTACTCTAACATTATGGCGTTAAATGTTGTTTGTTTCGGCTACACACATACCTTTAAAATTAAACGTTTAGTAATTAAATTTATCATGTCATGGAAGTCAGCAACGTTGCCCTAATGGTGTCATTGACAGCTGTCACTTTTCGCAGCCAACTACTTCCCTAGCGAGCCGATATAATAATATAATAATATAATAATAAAATAATATAATACTATAATAATGTAATACAATTTTTTTAATCGTTTCACCAAGTCGTTGGATCGACGACTTTAAGTAATTGAGACCAAGTTTGTATAATTTAAAGTCCAAAATAATTATGTGTTAATTAGATAATGTATCATTTATTTGATTTTCGGCTAAAACAAAAAAAACAGATGTCGAGAAATATATAGAAATCCATTTTTTTCAATGAAAAGAAAAATTTGTCATAAATAAAATATATATTTTATTCAAAGAAAACAAAATAGTTACCATATATAAATAATGCATTTGTTTCAACTACAACATCGCATTAGATACAAATAATTATACTAAATAGATAATAAATATGGAGTTAAATAAAAAATGACACTTGATCCAAGTAAAATGCTGGTAAGCAGATAATTATTTGTCCGATTTGTAAAAGATCATTTATTTATCAGAAATAAATTTTATTTGTTATAAAGAAATCTTTCCTCTGGGTGTGCTCGGACACGTCTCGGTTGTCGGAGAAAATTTAAGTATTAGAAATTACGTTTGAGACTCGTAATGCAGTGTTAAAAAAGATTGCAAATTCGATGCACCGGGCTGGGAATTTTTATGCACAAACATATATATTAAATTCAATGTAAAAAATTGCCATGAAAAATTAATGGAATTTTAGATTGAAATTAATGGAAATTATTAAATGGAAAGTACTTGTAAAGTTTTTTGATAGACTGTGCGTTCATTTTTCATCGCAACTGTAACGAAATTTAATATACCAGCTTGTGCAGACTACCTTTCAGTACCAGTGTATTAAATTGCATACGATTTTTTTTTTTTTGTAGTGCTCGCATCTGCACTGAGAAAGAAAGAAAGTTGTACCTTCAATGTAGCAAACTGAAAGTCTTCGTGCAAAAACTGGCACACTACATTTCATGTACAATTGTCGTGAAAAATAAAAATAATGTTTAATTGAAATTAAAGTAAATTATTAAAATTAAATTAAATTATTAAAATTAAATTAAATTATTAAAATTAAAGTATTTTCAATATTTTTAATACACTGAATGTTAATTTTTCGTCACAATTGTACACGGAATTTGATATACTAGTTTTTGCACAAAAACTTCCAGTTCAATACATTGAATGTACAATTTTATTTTCGTGTACAATTTCACGTACAATTGCGATGAAAAATTAATGTTCGGTATATTAAAAACATTGGGAATAGTTTATTTTTAATAATTTACTTTAATTTTACTATGAAAGCAATTTAATTTTTTTAATTCACTTTAATTTCAACGATAAAGTATACTCGTTTTTTATCACAATTCTACGCTTATATTTGAACTATCTTGTTATTTTCTCGCGTAATAAAAAAAAATGTATCTTTTTGTAATTAATCGATGTGTCTTGGAAATTAGAGAATATCAGCTCGACATTGGTTTCAGTAATATAGTCACGAAAAATATGTTCCTGACCAATTAATAATATAATTAATAATAATTAATAACTACAATTTGAGAATACTGTTGATCGTTCGAGCCGTTCCGTATCTTTACCTTACCTGGTTCTCGGTATTGATAAATACTTCCGAGGCGTATATAAGAGAGTGGGGCAAAATGGACCACCCGAGCGACCCAGGGAGTTTCATCGATTCAGACAACATATTTTGAATTCTCGATGAGCTTCGAAATTAAATTAATTCAAAATTAAACTGGATAAAATAAATATTTTAAAATGTCAACGAGTCAAAATGGACTCTCACTGCAATTGTAGTGAAAATGAGTAAACTTACATTTTGATAATTTGAAAAAGCATATTTTATTTTAAGCACAACAATTATTCTGCATTTTAAGTCCAAAAACAATTTTGTATTTTAAAGGACAAAAAGTATTCTGCATTTTAAGTCCAAAAACAATTTTGTATTTTAAAGTACAAAAAGTATTCTAGATTTTAAGTCCAAAAACTATGTTGTATTTTACAGCACAAAAAGTATTCTGCATTTTAAGTCCAAAAACTATTTTGTATTTTAAAGTACAAAAAGTATTCTGTATTTTAAGGCCAAAAATTATTTTGCATTTTAAAGTACAAAAAGTATTCTGCATTTTAAGTCCAAAAACTATTTTGTATTTTAAAGTACAAAAAGTATTCTGCATTTTAAGTCCAAAAACTATTTTGTATTTTAAAGTACGAAAAGTATTCTGTATTTGAAGTCCAAAAATTATTTTCTATTTTAAGTCCAAAAACTATTTTATATTTTAAGTACAAAAAGTATTTTCCATTTCCATTTTTTTTTTTTTTTTAATATTTTGTCCAACTCTGTTCCTTATTCACCGCTTTGCATTTCGCGGCCGGATTTTTTTAGGCCAAAAATACATGAACATATTCGTTCCGAAGGAATGATATTGATTGCGACTGCAAACAAAGTTCAGCGCTCTCGGGCGCGCGAGAGTGGCCTTCCCCGGTCCGGCGTTCGCCATGTGAAGAGAGCATAACGAGAAGCCCCACCGGCACGCCGGAGCAAACGCGGATGCCCGCGCCGTAAGTAGCCGCGTTCCTCTCATTTAATCACCGGATTATCTCTATAATTGGCCATGCAGGAAAATCACCGAGATCAAACCGCGAACGTGTTTGTTTCCCATAAAAAAACTCACGCCCATTTATTTACAATCATCTACAAACACATATTTCCAACCTAAAAAAAAGAGAAATACTTTTCCTCAGTCCCAAAACAACTTCCTTAAATAAATATCTTTATTTGGTACGAAAAAAAACAACAACAAAAAACATTGCCAACAAAACATTTTTTTAAACATCTATGTACACGACATTAACGAAGAGGTATTTATCATTCTGTAACTTCCGGTTATCGACGAGACGATAAGGTACCTTAGACTCTACTAAGATTGAAGCTTTGCAAAAAAAAAAAAAAAAACATTTGGGTAATAAAAAAAAATTGACTAATATCTTCCGTCTGGCGAACGCTGCATTCGGTACCAGAGGGTCATTGACCCCTTATGCGCTGAGGGGTCATTGACCTCTCGTTCTCCGCGGTTCCGTCCGTGGCTCGCCGGTTCGCTCTCCGTTCGCCGAACCGATTTCGATGCGACCTTCCGGCGATGGTGCGCTGTCTCGCCGACCGAGGAACCCGACGAGCGGCCTCTACCTTCCCCAGCCGTGACCGTGACCGTGACTCGACGAGCCCCGATGGAAGATGTGCTTGTAAACCGGTATGTGGATCGGGTACGGTTTCTCGACCGGCACGGGGATGTGCTTCTCGATCGTTATCGGCACCGGCTTCTCCACCGGCACCGGGATGATCTTCTCCACCGGATAGGGAACCTTCTTCTCGACGGGAACCGCGACGGTCTTGACGACCGGGATCGCTACCGGGTGGGCGACCGGCACGTGCACCGGGTAGGGCTGACTCACTCCGACGGCGACCGGATGGGGCACCTTTATCACCACGGGCTGGGCGACCGGGACACCTGGAAGCAACGGGGCGTCGGGGACGATTAAGGCACTTTGGGGCAATATGGACCATCGGGGGATTTCGAAAGATCGGCGACGAGCGATGGTTTTTATTATTGTGTCTTTATTTTAAGGGGAGATTTGGGGGGTTTGAAAGAGAATTTTGGTGGAATGGATAGGGGGGCAAAATGGACTTTTTTGGAATCGCTGTGGGAAATTGAGTGAATTTGTTTTATGTGAAATTTATGATTCCTGGGTTTTTGAAAAATTGTTTTGGGGATAGTGGGGCAAGATGGATAGGGATAGTCACGTGTCTTTTTTTAATGGAAAGTTAATGGGGGTTTGAAAGAAATTTTTATGAAATATATAGAGGGGGGGGGAGGGGGGCAAAATGGACTTTTTTGGAATCGTTGTGGGAAATTGAGTGAATTTGTTTTGTGTGAAATTTATGATTACTGGGGGTATTTTTTGTTGTTTTGGGGATAGTGGGGCAAAATGGACAGCGATAGTTTCGTGTCTTTTTTTTTTATGGAAAATTGATGCGTTTTGAAAGAAATTTTGATAAAATATATATGGGGGGCAAAATGGACTATCTTGGAATCGTTGTGAGAAATTGAGTGAATTTGTTTTATGTGACATTTGTGATTCCTGGGGGTATTTTTAATGTTTTAGGGATAGTGTGGCAAGATGAACAGCGATAATTTTGATGTCTTAATTTTAATGGAGAATTAATGGAGTTTGCATGAAATATTGATGTATGGGGGGCAAAATGGACTTTCTTAGAATCGTCGTGGGAAATTAAGTGAATTTGTTAAAACAAATTCGCTTCAAATTCACATATAAATATGATATTTATGATTCCTGGGGGTGTCTTTCAATGACTTTAGGGATAGTGGGGCGAGATGGACCAGCCAAGAGATTCGGGTACTATCATCGATAAGACGCATTGTAATGTTTTATTGAGATACAAAATTAATAAAACCAAATCAAAGGAAACAAAATTTTTTTAAAAACATTATACGGGGCAAGATGGACTTTGCTGGAATCACAGAAAAAAATGTACTAAATCAAAATTTCGAAAAATGCAACTTTCCCAGGCTGAATTTCAATTGTTTTTCAGACATGCACTCGTGACGAAAATAATCAAATTTTTAGAAAAAAAAAAAAAAAAATTCCCTTTCTTAAAAATCATGATAAAAAAAATAGTTACCGATATTCTTGTAGACGGGAACGGCGACTGGTTTGCTGACCTCCACGTGTTCGCTGATCGGTACCGCGTGAGCGTACTGATGTTCCCATCCTCCGCCGTGACCTCCGCCGTGACCTCCGCCGTAACCTCCGCCGTAACCTCCGCCGTAACCTCCTTCGTGACCTCCGCCGTAAACCCCGACGTGACCTCCGTGACCCCCGCCGAATCCGCCGTACGAGCTCAGTTCCTGATGTTCCTGATGGAATTCCCCGCCGTTCCCGTAGGATTCGAGGCCGTGACCGGCCGAGCCTCCGCCGAAGTTGTGGTACATCTCGGCGCCATACGAGTCGATGAGTCTGTGGGCAAAAGTCTCGCAATCGTCAGTGTAAGCGGGAGGATCGAATCGCGTGGCCCGTCGGGAAAAGAACTCACCCTTGCCAGCCGCTGGCTTCGCCACCGTGCCCGTAACCTGCCAGGGCCCTTTCGACCAGTAAGCAGACGACGACGACCTGTAACAGGATTCGACTCTGAGACATGAGGCCCGATTGCCCCAATTTCAAATTTTTCGAGCGTTGAATCGGGCCTGGCAAAGCCCTGAAGAGGCCTGACAGGGCCTTGTCAGGGCCCTATGTAACGCTCCGAAATTCTAAACAGGGTGTATGAGGTCAACCGATTCTCTTGTAGAAATCTCGAAGTCACCACTAATCCTGGTACAAATTTTCGACCATTACATCGGGCCCTTGCAAGGCTCTGAAGAAGCCCCGTCAGGGCCTTATCAGGGCCCGATATGACACTCCAAAATCCCACCCAGTTATCGTGAAGTCAACCAATCCCACGATCGCAATCTTGGAGCCTCCACCAACACCCACCCACGTAAACATTTCCGAGCGTTACATCGGGGCCTCATGAGGCCCCGACCGGGCTTCTTAAGGCCCGATCGGGGTCTTATCGGGGCCTTATTGGGGCCTTAATATAACATTCGAAAATGTGTACCACTGCTGTCGGGCTCACCCGAGCAGAAATTTTCGAGCGTTACATCGGGCCTCACGAGACCCCGACCAGGCTTCTTAGAGCCCAATCGGGGCCTTATTGGGGCCTTAATATAACATTCTAAAATGTGTACCACTGCTGTCGGGCTCACCCGAGTAGAAATTTTCGAGCGTTACATCGGGCCCTGATAAGGTCCTCATAAGGCCCTATCAAGCCCTTTTCGGGGCCTTATCCGGGCCCGATGTAACGCGTGAAAATTTGTACTCGGGCAGTTGTGACGCTTTTAAATTTCCACCACCGTACATCCTCGGAACTTTCGGTAAATCCTCTTCGGCATGTTGTCGTTTTTGTTTTTTATTATTTTTTTTTTTTACTTACAATCGAAAGCATTTTCAATGCCAATGAGCGATGTGTCACGGTGTCTCCAACTTCGTCGATGTTTACCACTAAGTGTGGCAACCGATCGGACGTACGTTCTTATAGGTGCGGCTTTCTCCCTCTCCGCGATCGCGCGTACATGTCAGCGCCGCTGGGAATCGCCCGAGTTCTCGCAAACCGGACCCGTGGGCATATCTTGACTCGGTAAATGACCCTGCGAGGACTCGAGCGCTCGAATCGGGATGACCGGCTATGGCACTCGAAGGGGACGTCGGGCGGCGATGAAACTCGACGCTCGCGCATGAATGATGTTCCTCGGCAGTTCCTCGACGTCTACGTGCTCCACTTATTAGGCATCGGGTGACACTGAAACTTCTTCCGGACCCCCGGGGCGCAAACTGCACGCCGAAGATTTTCACTGTCCGCGGAAACTCGCTGGCGTTCTCCAGTGACGTTGCAACTTCCGACCCGATCGTCCCGGAGGCTTCGAGATGGGCCGTCAAGTTCTAACCGACCCAGCCGTTCCAGTTTGCTCCGGGGCTAACAAGGTAGAGTAACGAGGAACCGTAGGGTAAAATGGACCGTTTTTGTGGGCAGCGGAAAATCGGCGATATAGTCCGTTTTTCCCTGCTTTCCACTATTTGGTGGGCGTTTTCCTTGTGAATTCATTTTCACAAGGAATGGGGCAAAATGGACCGCTTTTGTGGGCAGTGTAGAAACGGCGAGATAGTCCGATTTGCCCCGCTTTTCACTGTTTGTTTGATGTTTTCCTTGTGAAGTCATTTTCATAAGGAGTGGGGCAAATGGACCGCTTTTGTGGGACGTTTTTCTTGTGAAGTCATTTCCACAAGGAATGGGGCAAAATGGACCGCTTTTGTGGGACGTTTTCCTTGTGAAGTAATTTTCACAAGGAATGGGGCAAAATGGACCGTTTTTGCGGGCAACGGAGAATCGGCAAGATAGTCCATTTTGCCCCGCTTTCCACTATTTGTTGGACTTTTCCTCCTAACTCATTTTCACGAGGAATGGGGCAAAATGGACTCACTCAGACGAAATTTTTTTCGTATATATTTTTTTTTGTATATTTTACAATGGATCCACATAAAGAAAAGTGGGGCAAAATGGACTCGTCCCGAAATGCAATGAATTTTTTTGAAATGTCAATTCTGAGGCTAAATTGCGATGGTTGGCTCTTCGAAATCCGGCTCAGCTATAGCGGTCCACTTTGGCCCACGTAGTATCACGATAGTACGAGAATTCAACTTTCATCCACGAAACAACCAAAACACAGCCTTCAAGTCGTACATTTTTTGTTCAGAATTCGAACCTATTAATTTTCACGAAAATTTCAGGGATAGTCCATTTTGCCCCGTACTACTTTTAATTTTCCCCTCACTCTTAAGGGATCATCTCAGTATGACCGCCCGAAAAATCACTGATTTTCGCGATTTTTTTTGTCATGGTTAGGATATCCTAATCGGTCTGGGTTGTTTTTAAATAAATTAAAGCCGCGATGAAGAATACAAAATGATTTTTGTTGCGGTGATTTTTTAGTTTTTTATTATTGTTGTCAATTATCAAAAATGTTGTAAAAAAAAGAGTCCTAATCGGTGTCCACTTTTCCCGGCTCAATTTTGATCTCAAACAAAAATTTCAAAAAGATTATTAATCTGCAGGAAAGCCGCTATCGTTCTATGGAGGCTTTTTTCTTTTTTTTTTTTTTACAAAATGGCGGCGATTTGAACAAAAAGTAGTGAATTTGGCCTTTTTTCGACAGTTTTTCGAGAAAAAAAATAGGAAGTTAAAAAAAA
>JAPYZD010004192.1:0-24122 GCA_030522725.1 Ichneumoninae sp. B BG-2022a
GTTTTTCCTATCTTTTTTTTTTTTTTTTTTTTTTTTTTTTGAGACTCAACATCCAGCGACGATAAGATCTTTCTCTTATCTCGCTGTAATACACTTCGTTGTCTTCCTCTCGCAGGCTGGCACTTGATCACCTAAGGGTAATGTGACAGTAGCGTTTTGTCGCTTCGGATTTCTACGGAAATCACTTTTCGTTCTACTTTGTTTTTTTTTTTTTGTGTACGCGCGTGAGTCGAGATTCGTTCGAGGGGGGAAGGAAAAGAAGGCAACTCGCACTCTGCCTGGCTTCTCGTTCGCGGCTTCTTAATTCGCTCGCTGATTGACGCAAATACGAAGGACGATCAAGCGAAAGGAGAGCGGGAGAGGATGTGGCAAGAGTGAATTCACGCTCATCTCATATTCGAGGCGCGTCCCGCGCCGCCGCTAGCGGAGCGATCTCTTGAATGGAAGTTCGCCGGATCTTGGTGAACCGGGACTGAGAGTGACGAGCTCTCTCACCCGCGAGCTTTTTCCGGGAGATCTCTGGCTGACGTTTCCCTTTTATTATTGATGCTCTCCGAGCTGCGTTACGCCCGAACCTCCCCGCTATCTTGTCGCGTGACTGACTCGAAAATATACTCGGGAGTACCGAGGGAGACCGCGTGCCGCCGGCTTTCAAGGAACGTCCGGAGTTTTCGTTGAATTAAAGTTCGCATGACCGAGAAGAATTTTCGCATCGGAAATGAGGTAGCGATGTAAAAAAAATTTTCATGAAATTTAGTGTAGTGGCGCCGGAAGTTTTTATGCAAAAACTGGCATATTAAATATCATGCACGATCGTGATGAAAAATTAATGTGCGGTATATTGAAAACTTTAGAAACAGTTTACTTTTAATAATTCACATTAATTTTACTCTAAAAGTATTTTAATTCCAATAATTTTATTTAATTATTACTATAAAAGTACTTTAATTTCACTGTGAAAGTGCATTAATTATGCATCACCGTTGTACATTAAATTTAATGCAACAGTTGTTTTTATCAAATCTTCGAGTCCAGCACATTAAATTTACAATTTTTTTAACAGTGTAAGAGGAAAGTCCTTTTAAGGTAAAGCCTCTTATTAGTGACCGTGTAAGGGTTGCGTCCGAAATAATTCGAAATATTTATGCAACTAATTCTATCGGAAAGTTTAGTTCGCGTAGTGGAAGTTCCACACAGGGCCAGTATTGGCCCAACGTCGGACAGCACTGCTCCTGTTTATCATTCCCAAAAGGGTCATTGGTTAACCAAAACCTCCCAAGCGCGATCAATAATTTATTGTCATTGAAAAGATATGGATAAATGTCATTATTAGTGGGACCCTCGATACAGAGTCGCGCACTGTAAAAACTAATGTAAATTTAATGTACCGGTCTGGAAGTTTTTATACAAAAACTAGTACATTCAATTTAATGTACAATTACGATGAAAACTTAATATACTTTTTCACTGACATTAAAGTAAATGATTAAAAATGAGATAGTTCCAACAGTTGTAATACACCGAACATTAAATTTTCATCACAATTGTACATTATATTTCATACGAATTTATTTACAGCACAGCCATTAGTGGTCATTCGATGTTTTCACCAATAGCAAAATGCGGTTGAGTCGACTAAAGAATCTTGGGCCGGGATGTTCAGATAAATATTTATTTGGCAGAACAAAATATTTTGGGAAAATATATTTAATAAAAAAAATGGTTGAACCAACCAATCTTTTAGCTGTAACCAACGAAATATTTATTTAAAAGTCGCCGCTATGTTAATGTAACTAGACAAATTGACGGCCATAACTTCGCGTATTGAAAACTGTTGCCGGAGCATCGAGAACAATTGCTATTACGCGTAAAGTCGTAAACCTGCCACCGACTGCAGCCCAGCCGGCAACAGTAGAATCCACCTTAAACCACGACGCACCGCCGACTGCATTTGCGGATTTATGTGCAGCCCAACGCGCTATTTATTTAAATGTTCCTTGCCACGTCTTTTCCGAGCCGAGGCCTTCAGCACCGAGAAAGCAGCGGCGTATGTTTCGCGTCGAACATACCGACGAGATTGTTTAAATTTTCGTCGAAAAAAAACAAAAAACACCTCTCATTCCCACGATTTTTCCGGTTCTCTGTTTTGACGCTGATTCGATCGTAAATTCGTCGCATTTACGAATCTTTGTCCTAATCCCCCGCGGACCCGTGTTGTTGCAGCTGGTGCTGAACTCGATGCACAAGTACCAACCGAGGATCCACCTGGTGAAGCGTCCGGAGTCCGGCCACAAGGATCCGATCGAGGATCTCGACCGGGAGCCTCACAAGACCTTCGTATTCCCGGAGGCCATTTTCACCGCCGTCACCGCCTATCAGAATCAGCTCGTGAGTATTATTTTATTTACTCTCCGGTCTTCTCTACGCCTGATGCGCACGTTCGTCTCGAGGCTTCCTGCGGCCAACCCCCTCACCCCCGCCCCTTTTTTCTCCTCGCTCTGCTACCGTTATCCTTTTTCAGTCGTGCCGAGAAGCGGCCGTAACCCTCTCCTCCCCCCCGCCTCGTCTCAATCGCTCCTCTTTTTTTTTAACCTTCATCTCCAGTCTTCCCCATCAAGAACTCGTTCCTCATCTCCTCATTTCTCTTTCCGGCTATATTTATTTATTTATTCATTTTCAACTGTCCACGATACGCGAGTGAGACGAGCGCGCTCGGCGATGATGACGCTGTGCGGAGAACGGAGGGGGGGGATTAATTCGCTACGCGGTTCATTCCGGAAGAGCGTGAGACGTTGACGAGATATGGTTTTGGGCTCACGAGTGCGAGGCAGAGGCATTTGGCATCGGCTCCGTTACACGCTCGCCCGTACGCGCCACTGATCTGTGTTGCGGTACACAAACAACACGACGATCGCTCTCGTGTACGGCACTCTGAGCGATTCTCCGTCGCTCCTCCGCCGGTCTACCGTGCATTACCATATTTCACTACGGTCGTTTGGTGCGGCGATGCCTGCGCTGATGCGACGGTTACTGGGCCGCTCCCGCTGCCGGGCTAGTCGTCTTCTTGTGTGGTCCGTGACACCGTGCGTCCCGGCGACGTCGCATTCCCGGGACGTCGCTGGCTTCCTCGCTCTCCTGCGCACGTCGCCATCTTTATTGTTCTCTCGGAAACTCGTGGCCACGGGGTGCGAGCCACGTTTACGCACGGTTCGCGTAACCTCACGTCGTTTCGTTGATGCTGGTGCGTCCCCCTCCCACTCTTTCTGGTCGGGGGGCAATGAGAATGCGCGGAATCCCAATGACAGCGATCGAAGGGGGTGACAGTGGACGAATGGAAGCGCGAGTTTTCTTTTTTTTTTTTTTTTTCTAAGTCATGGACTTAAGGTAGAACTAGCACAATGACTGACGCCGCCTAAGTTCGAGAGAAAAAAGACAAAGATTACAAACACTTCCCGATGGGAAAAAAATCTGAAAAAATGCTAACATATAAAAGGTGCTGAAAAGATTGTTTGTGCATAATAATAATTTCAGAATGTTCATAACAAATTACTGAAAAAAAAGTTGTGCAACAAATTACGGCGACCAAATTTTTTTTTTATTACGAAAATGATTTGTTAATTTTTCTGAATACGTATGAATTTGTTCAGAATTTTATCTAATACTTGAAAATTACGATTTTAAACAAATTTTCGGGGAGAGCGGGGCAAAATGGCACAGTGGGGCAAAACGCGATTACGACACAAAAGGCAATTTTCCAATAACTTTTGGATGGTGACGATGGTGGAACATGGGGCAAAACGGGTTTGAAAATCCGGACGTATAGTTGGGACAAAAACCTAAAATTATTGGAAAATTGAGTTTTGCCCTCACTGTCCCGTTTTACTCCGCTGTGCCATTTCTCCCCGCTCTCCCCTATAAAAGGGAGTTTTGACTCGTGTGAATGCCGCACTCGTCAAAAACTCCCTTTCTACGCCCTTGCCAGAGAAATAAATATTTGGTTAAAATAATTTTTTGTTTTAAACGTTTTTTTACCGACACAGTTTTTTTACCATTTCGTCGTTCCGTTAATGATGATGCATCCTCCTCCCCCTCCGCCCTCCTTTCCGAACGGGGAGCAATGAAGAAGCCCTGAATCCAAATCTCGGCAGTTCGGTATTCTCGACGATCGAAAAAGGTGACAATAGACGACTGGAAGCGCGCGTTTAGTTTTCTCGGTTAATTTTTTTCTTCTTTTTTTTCAGTAATTTTGTTTTTTTTTCTTACTACAGGATACGAGACGCGAGCCATATTTACGCACAGTTCTCGTACTCTCCCGACCGTTAATGCTGATGTATATTAATCCTCCTCCTCTTTATTGACGGGAAGCGATGAAAAGGGGCGAAATCCAAATTTCGGTGGTTCGGATTCCTCGGTGATCTAAGAGGGTGACAATAGACGAATAAATACGCGAGCTTCGTTTCCTAGATTGGTTCCTTTTGTTCAGATTTTTCGAATAAAATTAACTACAGTCTATGATGCGCGAGGCACGTTTACGCTCATTTCGCGTACCCTCTCGTTGTTCCATCATTGCTGAACGTAGCCTCCTCCTCTTTAAGAACGGGGAAGCGACGAGAATGCGTGGAATGCCAACCTCGGCCGTTTGGTATCCTCGGTGATCTAAGCGGGCGACAATAGACGAATGGGAAGCGCGAGCTTCGTTTTCTCGGCTGACCTTTTCGTCCTCCTTTTTCTTCATTTTTTTTTTCGCTGTCTCCTCCATCCATTCGGAACGAGAACGCGCGGGGCAGGAAACAACCGAGAGCCAAAGACAGATGGGATAGAATGACGGCGGAGGAATGAAGTGTACGGGCTGAGAAAAGCGATAGAAACGGGTGGTCCGCGGCAACTTCTTCTGCATCCTTCCACACAGTGTAAAGATCGCTGTGCCTCTTCCGAGGGCCCGAGTTTCACCGGGCTACACGAGCGAGACGACGACAACGACGTAGCTGTTGATGATGATGATGAGGTGCGAAGAGATGCCCCGGCAATTACCGTGCTCAGCCAACTCTATATCTCCGTTCGTGCTTTCTCTCTGTTTTCCGCGTGCACTTTACGCCGGTCTTTATCCTCCTCTCTTCTCAACGTGTCCACTCTCACTCCGCGCGAGTCTCGCCTCGTCATTATCGTTCTTGCTGTGTGACTCCTCGATGCTCGTCTCTCGAGGAAAGAAGAGGACGACATCGGCGCCTTTGGCGCGAAGCTCTTCCACTCTCGTATATCTATATATATCGTTTATATATATATATATATATATATGTATATATATTCATATATATTTCTTATTTCTCCGCTGAGTGTGCGTCCCTCTTTGACACTCTCTATGTCGGTGTCGCGCCTCGGTATGACGATCCGTAAATGAGAAATATATTGAGAAAGAGAGGCGAGTTGTCTGGTCTTCGTTGCTCGACGTAAGTCGAGCCACCGAAACGACAACCAAGTGGCCGCTCGTTTAACAGGATTTTTTTGTCGCGACTTCCGCGAGGGAAGGGCGTCGAGGCCCGCGGGAACGCGCAAAGTAGTGAAAATACTTGAGGAGCAAGAAAAAGATGTTTTGAGCGAGAAAGAGAAGATGTCGGACACGTATCGTTGCAGTATGTTTTTGCCTCGCTACCACGCTACGTGGCCGTGGTACAACGCCGGTGGAGTTGCCGGTGCACTGTGGCGGCCTGGCAAGAGCGAAATCCTCCTCGCGGTAACGACCCAGCGACCAACTCGATCAGTCTTTCTTCCTCGCACCACGTCATAATTCATAACTTAACTGCTCTCCTCTCTTACCCCCGTTCCGTTCTTCTGTGACTGCGCGACCGCGCTTGTGTGCAGGACACAGTCGTACGGCAACCCTTT
Source organism: Ichneumoninae sp. B BG-2022a (assembly GCA_030522725.1). Classification (NCBI taxonomy): domain Eukaryota; kingdom Metazoa; phylum Arthropoda; class Insecta; order Hymenoptera; family Ichneumonidae; species Ichneumoninae sp. B BG-2022a. The sequence continues at coordinate 5,884 of JAPYZD010004192.1, forward strand.
CTCGACGAGCTCTCTCGCTACGCCGCGCAGAAACGATTTCTTTTTTGGTCCCTTGAAAATTTGCTCGTCCCGCGAGACACTGGACCATTCGGCAGACCGAGAGGCAAGCGAATCGACCAAATTTGTTTTTGTCGAAGAAAATATTTTGCAGCTATCGATAAGTCGATATATCGACCGACCAAAAAATCAATTATTACATATACGGTTATAATAATTTAATATAACATTATAATATAATATTTTAATCAGCTTGAAAATTTGCATGTCTCGCGACCCACTGAACCATTTGATGGGCCGAGAGGCAAACAGACTAGATTTTTCTTTATAAAAAAAATATTTCGAAGGCATCAATATGTCGATATAGCAAACGATCAAAAAATCAATTATTACATACGTGGTTATAATATTATAATATAATATATTCATTGCCTTGAAAATTTGCTTATCTCGCGACCTTCTGGACCATTCGGTGGGCCGCGAGGCAAACAATTGCACCAAGTTTATTTTTATTAAAGAAAATATTTCGAAGACATCAATGTATCAATATATCGATGAATCAAAAAATCAACCATGTGTATCATTGTAATAATATTATACTATTACAATGATGTAGTTTTATAATATATTGCAATATATTTTATTACAATTATGATCATATTGAAATCAATATATTAACGTAGCACAGAAATTTATTTATTTACTGGTGGGTCCGCGATAAAAAAAATGAAATAAAAACCGTAATTTTGAACCCGTTAATCGGTCCCTTAAATCGCCATTACTGACCCGTATCGATAATCACAAAAATAACATCCAGTCAGTTATCATGATTTCGCCAAAAAATCAACTCAACAACGACATCCCCGAGCAACAAAGTACAAATTGCCCGCTCCGCAGCCGCGGATATTCGTGAAAATTAGCTAACGCGAGTTTTCGCAATAAGCACTTTTCCGGTTAGAGACCCCCGATTAGGTGCTCCCGAGAGTGAGACGGTTCCGGCGTAGCTCCGAAGCAGCGATGCACAAAGTAGCAGAGGGCCGGGTGGTAGACACCGTCAGGGATTCTTACCGGGAGTCTCGTCCGTGTCTCGCGAACAATATAGCTGCTTGCTCGGTGAGCAGCCGCGAAGCGACCGTCTTTTTTTTCGAGAATATAAACTGCGTCGAGAGAATGGCCTCGAGGGTGTAGGTTAACTGCTGAGAACGCAGTTTCGCTTGGCGAATGCATACATATGTATACATCCAGCATAGGTGCGTACGTATTGCAACAGCAGTAGCAGGGATAATGGCGTCCTCGTAGAGTCGTGCGTGTTGGCGCACTTTAAGAGAGGACTAAAGGAGGAGCCGATGGTTTTAGTGGCTGCAGGCGTCGCTCGAAGTTGCCTTCATCTCGGCGATAGACTCTCCCTTGTTGCACGAAAAGAAAAACATAAATAATCAGCCTCAAATGAGACAGGAACTGCCGTCCCGGAACCGCACACGACGACTGCTCCGGGTCCCGCGATGACACTGTGCCAGTTGTTAAAGTTCAAAAAAATGCAACGCGGCTATAAAGATTATAGCAACGTGTCTAGCCTGTTTCCTCGACATCGTCCTTTCGTAACACACGTGTGTATGCAGCGAGGCAATTATCTGCCCAATTATCTGCACGTAGGCAAAAAATTCTCGAGACCCCAATGAATCCTTTAGATGTCTCATCGTGTGTTTTAGTGTCGAGTTTTCCGACCGAAATCTCATGTTTTATAATGATAAAACGGCTTTCCTGGTAGACATTACAGCTTACAGGCCCTGACAAGGCTAGTTCTGAATCTGATCAGACCCCGATTCGACACATCAAAGTTTTCCCAGTGAGGATTACAAACAGGGCCGCTACTGGCGGACGTTGGGCGAACACTGGCCGGCGCGGTGCCAATGCTGGCCTCCCGCACAATAATAAATAATTCCGTAAAATCGGAATACGAAGTTTCGTAAAAACAATTTTGCAAAACAAGTCACAAATTCGTTTCTTCGGGCTTGAATATACAAACTTGTAATTTCTCGTCTTATTAACAATTTTACTGTACTTTTGTTTGTAAAACCAGAGGCCTAGAATGGCGCGATCGGAAAATTAACAAATAAAAAATTCTGAACGTTTGTGGACAATAAGTTGCAAAAAGTACAAACCTCTTTTACTGTGCGGGTTCGTCGCTTCGGTCAGCGTGACATCGACCGCTGAGGAAGAAAAGGGCGTAACTCCACGCTTCAACAACGGGGCTCTACGCCCTTTCGTCTCTCAGCAGTCGATACAGTCGTATAAGCGAACTTACGACGATCCCGAGGACACATGACACGGTACAGTGCAACCGCGGCGGCAAAATCGTTTTTGCCACCAGCGTAAGATCGTGTTCCATGGGGTTACCGCGGAAGCGCTCCGGAGATGAAAAACGCCCGTCGGACGTTTTCTTGAGCGCAAAGCGGCCACCGTGCTCGTCGGAGTCAAACGACCGGGAGTCATCGAGCAAACCGGAGCAAGAGAGATCCACGAGGCAGTCGGAAGGCGGTCGCCGTTAAAGCGTGGCGGGCGCGCGACCCCTTCAATGAGCGTGTCTCTATTAAATCTATTATTAGACGGAGTCTGCCGGGCATCTCTCTCTCCGTCAGTGCCAAAGTATCCCTTTCAATTACTCGGAGCTCGCTTACGCGTTTCCCTGTTGAACCGTCTCTTTCTCATCTCGCCCATCCGGGAATAGGAGAAAGAGGGGGGGGGGGGGGTTCGTCCATTGTAGACGCCCAAATCCTCCGAATTACAACGGTTTACGGATTCTCCTTTCTTAATTGATTCGCTCGCGGTAACCGCATCATCGTTATTACTCGATTAAGCAACCGGAGACAATAGTCGAATTAGCCCCGGCGTCTGCGACGCTCCCGAGCGATCTTGAGTGAAGCGACTTGTGTACGGGAACCGATATAGCGAGAGCTTAGAGTGAATGATCGCATTGTGTGATTTTTGTGTTTTTTTTTTTTGGATTTTCGTACCGAATAATCCGCAAGCAGAGGAGTCAAGAATAATTCGAGAATGGACGCGGGTTGTAAATCGGTTGACACCCGAGCCTGTATGGATGTGGGCCAAGCGTAGTTTCGGCGTGGAAGCTCGGAACAGCCTCGTGGGCCGCGACGCAGTGTCAGCGAAGCCGTAAACCGACGTGTGCGTGCCCATATCTCTTTGACGGCGTTAAAACCCTAAGGGCGTAAATTTCCGTCTACTCGTCTCTTCACTCGTCTGGCAGAACTCTCATTCTACTCGTAACTCTCGTCGTGGCTCTCCCGCGGCGTTCGGCAGAGAGGGAAGGGGGGAGCATCGGCAACTCTTCGTGCTGCACACTCGGTTCGTTCGTCAAAGGATCAAAGAAGCCATTTTCACACGGGGCTGTTAGCGCCGAGGTATAGATGCGAATAAAGCCAGCAGCTAAATGGCACACCGGTAGGGCCACAGGAGGAGATCGTAAAGCTGCTCGCACACGTTTTCGTGTAATCGTGTGTGTGTGTGTGTGTGTGTGGAGCTCGTCTGCGGCGTACTCAAGCTTTAGCGCTGTTGTCGCCGATATTCGCGATTCCCAATACATTATAGGACGAGCAGAGACACAGAGAAAGAATTCGTTTCAACCATATATATTCGGTTACAGAGAAAAATTGTTAGGGTAAAAGTGGGGAATAGAGTGATACAGTTATGGATGCGATATTGACCACTTTTAACTTAATCGCTGATCGCATTAGTTAGCATTCATTTATAATAATATGCGAATAAAGCTATTAGCTAAATGGCACACCGGTAGAGCCACAGGAGGAGATCGTAAAACTGCTCGCACACGTTTTCGTGTAATCGGGTGTGTGTGTGTGGAGGTCGTCTGCATTGGGAAGCAGCGTATTCGAGCTTTAGCGCTGTTGACGCCGATATTCGCGATTCCCAATACATTATAGGACGAGCAGCGACACAGAGAAAGAATTCGTTTCAACTATGTATATTCGGTCACAGAAAAAAATTGTTAGGGTAAAAGTGGGGAATAGAGTGATACAGTTATCGATGCGATATTGACCACTTTTAACCTAATCGCTGATTACATTAGTTAGCATTCATTTATAATAATTAATTAATACAACAAATTATTATATTAATTGTTAGTACCTATAATAACTGTTATAAGATATTATTGGTTGTTATAAGTTAATTAATTATTAAGTTATAACAAAAAAAATAATTTCAAAGTAAATTAGAAAATCCGGGAAAATTCGTACGTATTCAGAAAAGTAAATGAATGATTTTCATAAAAAGAAAAGTTAGCTTTCCGAGAGATGCCTTGAACAATTTTATTTTTTATCAATTTGTTAATGACATTTTAGAATTATTGTTATGCAAAATTAATATTTTCAGCACCTTTAATATGCTCGATTTTATTCAGATTTCAATACCATCGTGAAGTGTTTGCAATTCCCTCTCATTTATTTGAAACTTATGCGAACTGAACACTATTCGCAAGGTCTACCTTAATCACCAAGTCAGTTAAGCCTAAAAAAATAATTTTTCTCCGTGTTGACATTCGTGTGAAATATTTTTTTTCGATAAAATTGTTATTTTATCGAATCGACCAAACTGATTCTTTCATATCTTCATCGTGAGAGCTTGTAAAACATTGCTTTTGGTAGTATCGGTTCCCGTAGCGCGGCAGTGGTGTGGGAGGCGGAGGGTGGCCGGGGAGTGGAGGGAAGTGGGCCAGATGTTTGGCTAATGATGTCAGCGAGGAATCGTAACTAAAACCGAGCCGGCCTCGCGGCTAAGCCCGGCTCAGTCGTAGTCTCGGGGTCTCGTTTTTCCCCACGTCGGTCGCGGCGCTAGTTCGTCGCCGTCATAGCCGAGATGCACCGGGCCACCCCGCGCGCGCGTCTCATCCACCCTCCTCTTAAGACTTTCGCGGCGGAAGGAAAGGATGCCTGCGCGATGCACGAGTCGCGGGACGGAGAAAGAGAGAAGTGCGCGGGAGAGTCTTATTACCGGACGGTCGAGCGAGGAGCGAGAGAGAGAGGCCAACCCGCCCGCACGTGCACGTGCTGTGCCGACGCTCGTGCGTTCCTCACGCATGCAGCGAGCCGTTCCCGAGCCAGCGCGAGAAACCCGCCAGGGTAATTGGACCACCCACTTGACGCACCCGGGCCACCCCCGTGCCACTCGGGATCTCCCTACACGAACTTCCTTAAAATCTTCCCCGTCCCGACAAATTCCGTAAATCCGTCGCGGGGAAAGCAGGAAGAGCCCCGACACGGGACCCGACGTTGAGGCTAATAAGCACCGTAGGGTAGACCCTAGCGTAGACCCTTAATAATTAGAAAAATAAATGGTCGGATCAACCCGAGCAGCGGTGACACGCGACTAAAGGCGTCATTTCGTTGGTAGAGCAAAAATGATTGACTGTACACATTTTTAATCGACTGAAGCGAATGATCGTTTCAATAAAATGATGCTTCATTCGTAACGACACAGAGAACAGCTTTGCAAAAACTGATACAGTAAATGTAATGTATAATTGTCATGAACTATTAATAGAATTTTACAGTGAAATTAAAGTAAATTATTAAAAGTAAAGTAGTTCTAAAGCTTTACATATTCTGTACGTTAATTGTTCATCATAAGGTACATGAAATGTAATATAACCAGTTCACGCAAAAAAAACTTCCAAAGTACATTAAATTTCATACGAATTTTTTTTTTGCATTGTAATCCTCTCAGCAATTAGAATGCATGATCGGTACCTCCTGAGAGCACTGTAAAAAAAAGTTGTATGAAATTTAATGTACCGGACTGGAACTTGTTATGCCCAAACTGGTATATTAAATTTCACGTATAATTGTGACGAAAAATTAATATTCACTATATTAAAAACATTGGGAATAATTTAATATTAATAATTGACTTTAATTTCAATGGAAGAGTATATTAATTTTTCCTCATAAACGTACATTAAATTTAATGTACCAGTTTATGCATAAAAACTTCCAGTCAAGTGCATTGAATTTATTTTACAGTACGCGTGGAATCCCTTGTTACGACTGGCAGCGTTCAGTCCCAAATAGGAAGCTCTCGTTTTACCGTGTAAATAAACTAGCGGATGACACGAGAGGAAACACGAGGGGTTCGCGTTGCGGTTTGAGTAGCCGCGTTCGGTAGGGGTCGAAAGAAAAACCCTCGGTCTTGTCAAAGCTTGCGAGGGACGGCTCGTTTTCCGGGGGCAAGCCCCGCGGCGATGCCGGTGGTCCAGAAGCGCAAGGACCTCTTCGTATCGGAACCCGAGAGAGCAAAGTGCCTGTCGAAAAGCGGAGTGATACGAGCCACCGGAGTTTTCTGACCTAACAAGCGTTCGACGGCCCCCGAGCTGTTTCGTCCGGAGGCTTTAATAACTCAGGACTGCACACCCGTGCAGGATCCGCCGTGATGAAGAGGAAGGAAGAATCGCTCCGCGTGTCCTTCCAGCGGGGCGTTGATGATCGCATCCGAAATGATTAATGACTCGGCGGGTGCGTACGGTAATCTAGGAGACTCTCCGATGTCCGGCCTCCTCCGACTCTCACCTGTTTCATTTTTTTTTTTTTTTTTTTTTTTTTTTTTTTTTTTTTTTTTTTTTTTTTTTTTTTTTTTTTTTTTTCCCGTTTTTTTATTCCGGCTGCATAGTCGCCGCGCGACAGCGCGCGATCAATCATTCTCTTACTTTTATCAATTCCTTTTTTATTCCGAGTCCCGATAATTAGATTTACGGTAATTTTCATCGGACTGTCGACAGCGGTTGTTTAACCGCCGCGGACTCTAGTTGACTGCCTGCGGGACTCAATTATCCGACGCGTATGATGCATGGTCGGTATGCGGCTGGGAATGTTGCTCGATCGTCTCGGAGGCGGCAAGCCGGGTACATCTGCTGTCGCGGCCGCAGCCGCACGGTGGGTGGCCTCAGGTCGATGCGAGCATTATAGTATCGGAGGGACTTAGGGTAGGTTTGCGACTCTTCGGGGATCTCGTCGCGGTTCCGCGACGGTCACTCCTGTGGCTTACGGCGGAGCCGGGCTGGACGGTGAGACGGCGGTAGGGAGGATTTGCGTCCTTATAACTCGACACCGCAGCACATGCGTGAGCGCACGAAGGAAACTCGCGAACGCGAAGAAACGCGGAGTCTCAAGGCTTGCGTTCGGAAGAATGAGTTCGCGGGACGTTAATGTACCGAGCGAGGCTCGCGCGTTCTCTGCACGCGCCGCTCGCTGGCACAGTGATGAAGCGCGTTCTCCGAGCGGCTTTGAAATGGCATCGCTGCGCGACGAGCGCAGCGATGCGCGGCTTTGTTACCCAGCGGGGAAGACAAATGCCTCGGGGATTTTTGGCGTCTCGTCCACCGAGTCCCCCGTGACGCTCCGAGGATCCGCAACGACGGCAATAATTGAAACGATTTCGTATATAGCTGGGAAATCTCCGGGCGCGGAGAATCCCCGAGCTCTCGACCCTTTTCGTACCGATGCTGCGACTCTGGCATTGTCGCACCCTTGGCCCTCTAATTTTACGAGCCGTTGACTCTCGATCGATCCGCGCGGGACACCGAGCCAGGGGGCCAACAAAAACGGAGCTGGTGGCGTTGGGTTTTCGTACCCGACACCCCACTTGGGTCCACGCCGTTTTCGACGATACGGATCGTTGACGATGTCGCGGAGATTCGACGCAATTTCGTAGCGAATTGCCATTTGACGCGGTACCCGCCGATAACAAGACCCTCTCCAAGGGCGCTTCGCTCCCCGACTTCTCCGTACTCGGTTCTCCTATCTCTATGTCTTTTTTTCTTCTTTTTTCCCCCGCGCTAAAGCAGATAAGGCGTTACGTTGCAAACTATACATAAATTTATCACGACCCTACAGAAACATCGTCCTATCGTCGAAAGTCTATTTCACTTCCTTTTTATCTGATTGCAGATAACGAAACTGAAGATCGACAGCAATCCGTTCGCGAAAGGCTTCCGGGACTCGTCGCGTCTCACGGAGTTTGAGAGGTGAGTCTTATCCTCGTGTTCGTCACGCGGACACCGTGGTGGAAAATTGTGAGCGTTACATCGGCGCCTGGGGAGTCCTGGTCAGGTTCCGATGTAACGGTCTGCAGATTCGATGAGGACCCTAGTGAGAATGATGCAGAGGACCGATACTGGCCGCCGGTGGGTGAACACTGGCCAAGGCTGTGCCAGTACCGGCCCTGTCTGACGCTCTCAGTGTACTAAGAGAAGGATCTACACTGAAAAAAAAATTGCTCGCGGGCTGCCAAAGAAAAAAATGTTTGTTTCAATTTTACTCCCAATTCTTACAATTCCGTATAATATTGAAACAACGACAGCAAGACTGTCAAGGCAACATGTTATCGTTTCAATTCGGTATGAAATTGTACGAATTCAGAGTAGAATTGAAACAACTTTTTTACTTCTTTGGCAGCCCGCAAACAAATTTTACTCGAATCAATGATATTTTTTTTCAGTGTAGTAAAAATGACTACATGGCTTGAGAAATGTTTCCATAGTACATAGTAGTAGGGCACTAGGGCACCACCTATGATGGGAAGTACAGGATTTATAAGAATTTTTCTTGAATATTATGGTAAAAATTCTTGGAAAATCTCAGACGTTTCGTCATGGGTGGCGCCCCAGTTACCTATGTGCTATGTGCTCCTACTACTATGTGCTGCAGTAATTTATCACGCTGAAGATATCCGCAAGAGACTGAACTTCGTCAAGTTATATGGGCTGTGTTTTGCATCGCACAACACTTCGCGCACGGAAGTTCACTCGGAGAACAGAATCCTATAAGTGAACACTTCTTTTTTCTTACTAAAGCAGTGCATTGACAGAGATTTGTCAAAGATGAAATTTGATGAAATGCAGATATCTTCAGGGTCATAGTAATTTTTCATAGAGTATGAGTAGTTTTTACTAGATCCTTCACTCAGTGTGGAGGGCAATCGACAATGGATTCTCTACCGAGAAGGGTATTTCATTTCTGCCAGTCGATGCAGATTGACGATTTAAAGTCCTCAATTCGAAATAGCTCTTGCCGATCTCGATGAGAAGACAAATCACATAATCGAGCAGTTTCCCTTTCAGGGAAACGATGGAGTCGATGCTCGCGGAGCAGCAGTCGCTGAGGTTTCCGCATCGATTCCCGTTCGAGATGGGGCAATTGCAGAGCGGCGTTACGAATCTGAGCCTGGAGGAGAAGGCGCTGTGGGCAGCGGGCTCGCAGATTCTCCTGAGGACGGTCGGACCCTACGCCCAACTGGTCAATCCCGCACTCGTTTATCCCGGTGCTTCGACCGCCGCCGGTTCGAGTCATCAGCAGCACCAGCAGCATCAGCAACAGCAGCAGCAACAGCAGCAGCAGCAGCAACAGCAGCAACAGCAATTGAGCCATTTGTGGTGGGCATCGTCACTGGGACCAACGCTCTTCGCCGCCGCCCATCATCACTATCAGCAGCAGCAACAACTGGCCGCGACGAGCTCTCAGCAGAGTCCGCCGTCCGGTCCCGCGGCACCGCGACCAATTTATCCCTCGGCTCTGGCGCTCGCTCATCATCGATACTCACCGTATCCAACGTCCGCCATGAGAAAACCGTCGACCCCGACAACGGCATCGCCGTCCGCGTCGAGAAGAGCCACACCCTCGCCGACCGACAGCCTCTACAGGGAGGCGCAGGATCTCTCGCCCTCGTAGTCGTCGTGGAACGCCGCAATGGATCACAACGGCTCGGCGACCATCGCGTATCCACGGTGATGAGAGTGCGCGGTGCGCGTGCGCGGGTGCGAGCTTAAAACCCGGTGAGAATATCTTTTGAAACATTCCCACGAATGACTCTCTTTTTTTTTAACTTGGTGAACGAAGCTTGACGCGGACCGGACGGATGTTCACGAACTTGTTCGACGCGTCGAAAAAGATTATTTAAATCGAGGGGTCGCTGATGCACGCCGATCAGGCGCGACGGCCCTCGGACTAATACTTTGTACATACAATCGTGTAATCGAAGAAGAACGGGTTTACAAAAATCTCCGCCTCCTTTTCTCCTCTTGTAACATAAGCTACATTATATATTTCGTATAATTATACTTATTGTTATCGTTATTTATGTTTTTTCCTTTTGTTCTCTATCTATGTCTCTCTCCTCTGTTCTCCCACGAGGGGCGAGCGACTGCGAGTCGCTCGCCGACGCGAGCGAGCGACCGCTCGCGAGGACCGCGAAAGACTTCCGGTGATCCATTTGAAAAATCGATCCCGCCGCCGTTTCGCTATCGACCGCTCGCGCACCGATCTCGTTTAATCGAACGATTATTATCCCCTACGAAGATGATTAGTGCTACTAGCGTGTAGAACGTTATTGTATTGTTATTATGAAGAAAGAATGAAAATACTACATCGCTTGTGTTTTTTTTGGTAAAACGCGTGCAACCCATCGTTGTGCAAGCTGTGTTCTATCTCTCAACCCAACCCACACCCACTCCCTCCTCCCCCTGGATGTAAATAATAAATGAAACGGCCCCGAATAAACAAAAAATTTTAAAAATACGAGAAAAACTCTTCAGAGATTCGAGCAGGAAATACCTCATTCCGAGTTCGCATCATCACCTCACCGACTTCCGGCATGCTTTTACCAGATACATTCACGTGTTCGCTCCGGCGAATTTCTTGCTCGCCTCCTCTTCGTTTTACGTTCGCTCGCTTCCTCGATCGGCGTTCGCCGACAGCCGAGCGTACCGGCTCTGTGCAAATGTTGGCGGAACAATTTGGTTCGCCGGTTACGGGGAGGGCAGACCGGCGATGTCGGGAACTGAATCACGCGATCCGGCTCGGCTCTCTTGCACCGGCGACGAACGGATTCGCGGAACGAACGAATCGGCGAATGTACATCCCGTTCGAACGGTGACCATCGCCGTCGCCGCGGGCACACGCCCGAACGATCTTGCGGGTGGTTGGCGAACAAACACAAACACAGATGGAAGACTCCCGGCCGCGAGACCGCATGCACTTCCGGTACCGCTAGGCAAACGCTCGGACGATTTTCTCCGACCGCCCTCCGGCCGTGCGTTCCATCGATCGCTGCTTTATTATTTTAGCGAATCAAACAACGGTTCGTCCACGCGATTTGTGGTGGACGATGCTCCTTGCGACGCGGAAGATCCTCCTGCACTGAGAAAAAAAGTAGCTGGATTAAACAAAAGTCGCGGTGACATACGATCAAAGCTGTTCGTTTGGTACAAATAAAGCATTGTTTTGTTAAACGATTATTTACTTCAATTTATTTAAAATTTGTCAATGGAAAGAAACATTTTTATTGTACCAAGAAAATAAACCTTTGAACGTATTTCGCTACGCGCATTTGCTTAATCCAACAATTTCTTTTTCTCAGTGTGAGAATCGGTCGAGGGAACGAAACCATTGTTTTTTTTCTGCGGGTGAAGGGAGAAAAATTGAATTCCTGTTCGATGCGGGAAGACACTTTGGCCGGATCATTTTTGGGAGACTTCAATTTATGCAAATGTTTTTTGGGAACTCATCGAACCACTGAGAAATCAAAAAATATTAAAAGCTACAAAATGTTTTTTTTTTTTTTTTTAATAGGCGTCAGAACACAATTCTTTGGTATGAGGATGTAACGTAGTGAAATAATATTGACTTTATTGGTTCGATCGAATTACGTTTGATCAAAAATATGATCAAGTCAAGAGAAATGTTTTATATCGACAATTAAAACATAAAATTAAATTTCGTTAATTTTGGCAATTTTTTTTTTTGTTTCGGTGCTTATAATGGTTCGAAGGAAACGGTTTTGCTCTCCACCGAGTCACCCACTTGGCGAGAATTTTTTTTTCCCATCCGTTTAAATACCCGCTAAACTATTCGGAATTCAATGTCTGTCGTGGAAACTCGCGTCATAAGCGATAACAACATTGTTTTATGTCGATAAAAATCTAAAAAAAAAATAAAGAAGAATTTATTCGCACTCGCCGACTTCGAGGCTGAGATTCGAATCTCCGTCGTTGAACTTCCGGTCCGCGGAGTCCGCAGGTCGAGGATAAAAGGGATGAATGAGAGAGCGCCGAGTCACGAGAGTCATCGTCGTCGGGCCAAGGTACAAGCTCGTCGAGTACGGAAGCGTTCTTTCCGCTGTAAATCAACGACAAGAGTCTCCTCTCCCTCTCTCGCGACAGTTCCATGGAGTATATCGCGGCGTTCCGGCCTACCAAGTCCGGGCCTTCGAGACGATTGCGTTTTCGCGCGACAGCGTTGCTGCAACAGCCAGCGGCGTTGAAATGTGGCACACGCGGCCCGTTACCGAGGCCAGGAATTAGCGTCGCGTCGACATAAATATCGAATAAGAGGCCCAGCTACGGCTGCCACGATGCGATGGTGAGTCTCTCGTACTCGTGCATTAGGCGCGACTTGGGCCACACTCTCGACCAACATTTCCAGCCTATGTCGCTCGCGGGTCACTCGCGCAAAGAAGGCCGAAATAAACACCGAGAAAAATAAACGGTTGGGGTAACCGAGCCGCAATCACGTGCGCTCGAAGGCCTTGGTTGATATACGGCAAAAATTGGCGTATATGCCTTGGCACTTGGTTGGTATACGCGAAAAATTGTCCGCACGAGAAATTTGTGAATCGTTAATTCACAAATCTCTAATCCGACCGAAGCGGACGATAAAAAAAAATTAATGGCTTTTTTCCATATTTACAATATTATACTTAATAAATATATATTTTTTTGTATTCAATATATTAAATATATATAGAGGATATATTTAAATTGTATACAATGTATACCGGAAATAGATTCAAAATGTATCCGCGGAAATCATATACTCCGCGTATATTCCTAATTATAGTCGGCGGATGTAAGTTTTTTATAAAAAATATATCTTGCACATTCCTCATCTATTTTTGCGTTATTCGTCAAAAACAATTTATTTCCGCTTGGTATACTAAGTAAATAACACGTACGTATTTCATCGCGAGTTTGGTTAATGAAACCATTCTTCTTTCCCAGTACACCTTGTTAGTGTGTCGTATGAATCTACCCAAACTATCTCTTCCCGCCATAGTTTGGATATATAGTCTGGAACTATACAACAGAAACTTTAGGGAGGTAGTTAAAAAAAAATGACATCCCAAAAAATTCAAAAAAAATGGAATTGGAATTGCTACCCACCAAAGTCTCTTTCCTATAGTTATTATATATAAAAACTATCGCTTCCCGGCATAGTTTGGATATATACGACATAGATTTTGGGCAGGAATGCCGAAGGAAAATTCCACTTCCAAAAAATGGCAAAAATTGGAATTTTTCTTCAGTGTTTTGTGCCAAAGTCTCTCTCGCATAGTTACATCCAAACTATCGCCCCACGAGTGCCACTACAACTGCACGAGGGAGACTTTGGGGAGAAGGACGTAAAAAAAAGTCCCAAGCCGCGGATAGCGTCTTCGCCGAGTGGGCGTAGGGGGTCTGAAGTTCCGAAGCGAAAAAAGGGTCGGGAGTCGAGGAGAGAGGCTCTCTCCCCGCCTCGCCCTTCGTGGGAATTAAGTAGCGGTGTTTTAATGCGAAATGAAGGCATTATAAAGCCATTAGGACGCGAGGTCTGCGGTAGTTGTGGCTGGAGCGGGTCTCGTTCCTCCGCCCATGGCCTCGACTGCTGTAGGTGCTGCTTCTGCTGCCGCTGCACTTGCGTGCCAATGTGCATCAACTCTCTTTATTTGAATACACAAAACATTAACGGCTCTCCTGCCTCAGCGGTGCCACACTCTCCACCTCGCCCAACCCGACCGTTGCAGAGACGATGGTTGATGGTACAGGTGAGATTGAGAGGAATGAGACGAGGATGAAAAAGAGAATGAAAATAAATAATAAACGACCGCGGCTAGGGGAGATAAAACTGTCGGTAGGGCGACGAAGCTCTCGGCATCGACTCTGTAGTTTCATTTTTATTTATTTTTATTTATTTTGTTTTTTCACTGGGGGAGAGACAGAGCCAAGTTCCGCTGAAGCGTGCAGAAGCGCGCCTGCGATTGTGCCCTTCGAGGGCCTCGACTAGGGGCGTCAAGCCTAATAACAACTTGGTTAACTGATGTGCGCCGGGCCCGCCGGACTCGGCGAGCTGCACCTCTTGAGAGCCTCGGATGCTCATCCAGCGTGTCTGTTAAATCGTTAATTACCCTGCGAGAGCGAGCGCCGAGGTGAGGTGAGAGGCCGAAGGGTGTAGTAAACCTTGCTCTCGGCGAAGGTGCGGGAAACACGAATGCACACATAAGCGCGCTCCGGTAATTCAGCTAGGATTCGCTCGGTGCGAGAGAGCCAGATCGAGGAAGGGTGGAAAAAAGAAGCGAGGGGAGACTCGGTGAAGGAAAACATTTTTTTTTTTTTTTAACGTAGGAAGAGAGAAGAAGTGTATGGAAGTCGGCAGTAGAAGAGTGATCGAGGCTTCTTGCTCACGCCGTGGACGATGCAGCCGACGCCGAAACGCCCACTTCCGGCGATACAGGCACTTTATTCCTCTTCGCCGGGTGCTCCGTGTGTGTGCGTGTGTGTATAATGCGCGAGGACTTTTGCCGAGCTTGCCACCACAGTTCCTCCATCGTTCACTTCTCACATTTTCCTCTGCGCGTACATAAATGTGTTCGCTCTTCGTCGCTTCGCTCAATCTCCGTCCTCTTGCCCGGGGAGACCGCGGAATTAATTTCCGAGCGCTCGGTAGCGACGAAACGGCTAATCGTTGATTCGAGAAATGACCGGGGCCTCGAAAACTATCGGACGGAAGGACATTGACGAATGCACCGTCGCGAGTATGAAAATCGGCTGTGGTGTCGGCGGCGGCTCGAGGAATGCAATCCATTAAAATTATCCTGCACCATCGTCGACGCATATAAAATATCGTCGACATACTTCAAATTAGCCGACTTTTTTTTTATCGATGTATCAAACATATATGTATACTCGGTGACGTATGTTTACAGATATATACTTTCAAAATGTACACTGGATACAAATTTTTTTAATGGAAATATATTCAAAAATATATGCTAGAGTAGGATAGAGCGGGGCGAAATGGGGCAACGGGGAAAAACGGGGTTTTTGGGCAAAACGTCATTTTCCAATAATTTTTGAATGTCCGAATTCGCCCCATCGGATACATCAGGCTTTTCTGCCCAGTTTTGCCACTTTGTCCGATCCAAAAATGATTGGATAATTTAGTTTTGCCCAAAAACCCCGTTTTGCCCCGTTGCCCCATTTTGCCCCGTTGCCCCATTTTGCCCCGCTCTCCCCTATATCTGAAATGTAATATCTGAAGTATAAACATTTTTGGCGGAAAAAATATTTCACGTGTCAGATATATTGGGCTGTATATTAATATCGATCTTAATATCCTACGCGATTCTCCACGAAAATTAAAAAAAAAATTGCAAAAAAGTATTTCCAAAAATATGTCCGAGATAAAAAAATGTTCCTCAAAAGTACATCCCGTACAGGTTAATAAGCACGTGTTAATACGCAAGTGGTGAACACGAACAGGTCCACGTGTAACCGATCACCGTCCACATTCACCTGTTTCACCCTATCAAAGATACATTTTTCGATGCGTGACTCGTATTTTTTTTCCAACGCTGGATGTAGCATTACATGTCGCGCGACGATTGGTAGTCGACAGAAGCTCATCTACCCCCGAATCATCGCCGCTAATAGCATATCGAGGTTGAGAGAAACCGTGCGGGCGGGGAGAGAAGGAGGAGGATGAGGCGGGAGGGAGGGGAGGGGAAGAGTGCATAAACGTACATAATACTATGTACAGTGGAGGCATACATCTCTATACGGCAATGCGCCGGTGGAGTTTGCGAATAGTCATCAGGAATTGCACTGTAGCATGCAAACAGGTCGCACTGGTGAGCGCGTATACCCGCCGAGTTTGCACACCGGTACTCGAACGCTCCTGCGCTATCCGTCGGTGCATATTATTTACCTGCAGCGCGCACTCCTCTCACGGCTAATTTGCCGTAATACGTAATTTGCCTGAACGCAGGTACGCACGGTACACATGCACGCTCATACACACTGTGCCCTTCGTACAGTATAGTTATGTCTCGCGTACGTGCTCGATAGGACACGTACGTACGGTTTCTACACGGTGAATCGTCTCTCAACGGAGGAGCCGGCCCCGTTGCCGTTGCGTGCAACTCGCAGGATACACGCGAACCTCGGGAAGCCCGAGCGATGCTCTCGCGGTCAGCGTCGTTGAGCTCGTCGGCGGCGAGTTTGCATGCATGTGTGTACATATGAATACACGTATATGTAGGTACGTATGTGTGTGTGTGTGTGTGCGTCTGTCCCGCTCCCTCCCGCCTAGGTGAGCATTAATTATGCCTGCTTCACAGGTGCCAACAACTCGATTATCAGCCGCGATCCGATCAGATCGCGGTGCGAGATTGGCCGCGCGCGTGAGATAGCGGCGCGGGGCACTCGCGTCGCCGCCGTCCGCGCGACCGCTCTCGCACCGGGCCGAGATCGGCAGAGCACGCCGACGAGCCGCCAGCGCACACCCCCTTCGCGTGGGTGAGCCTCATTTTCCGTGGTGCCGAGCACACGTCGACGCACGACCGACGACGACGATGTACGGACGTACGTACCCGGCTGGGCGCGAGGCGAACGGATAGTTACGCGTGGGACAGAGATCCGCGATTCGAAGAGCGTTTTAATTATTTCCAAGCGCATTAATTCTCGGTCAATTAACACGTGAAATTAATTATTGCCCCGATGGGTGTAAACCACGCTCGACATGTTAACAGTCTCCTTTCCCCACCCCGATGGATGGGAGGATGTTTAACTCTTAGAATGGTGTTTTATCAGATATGCTAATAGGTTTCTTCTTTATTTTGCTTATAGGGAAGCTAGATTTTTTGGGGAAAAAAAAATTGAGATTGTAGTTTCAGGGTACTTGAAATATTGTGAATTGTAGAGAAATGGGATTTTTAACTGGCGTCCGGATGTGGGTATGTGTGTGTTTGTGGGATTGATTTTGGGCCTTTGAAATTGATATGACTCCCGAAGGGTTTGAGTCAGATAATGGAAATTTGGTACGGGTGAAGTGGTTACTTGACTTTGTTAAATACACATTTCATGAAAATCGATGTCCGTTTTGAGATATGAAAAGGTTCTGAATTCTTTAAAAAATTGCTTGGGTTCTTTCGACGTTCGTAAATTTAGAGGTATCGATCGAGGATCTGTGGTACTTAATTGGATCGAAATCTATCCAAGCAGTAACATTTTTATGAAATGTTGGGTTTTTTTAAATCACTAAACATGCTATAGTTGGGGTAAACATGGAGATACTGAGCCCAAATTTGGAAAGTGAATTGATAAGCACTGCACGATATTTGGTATTAAATTTATAAGAAATTTTATAGAATTTAAAAATGCTGAATTTCTGCATCGAACACCGTGCTAGCACAAAAATTAGATGAGAACTTGCAATTAGCGGGGAAAATGTATTACAAGTGTCCTCGAGACGACAAACTGCGAATCAAATTTTATATTATAAGCATAGCTTCCTCCACGAGGAAGCCAAATTGGGACGACCAATTTTCTCATGGACAAAAACTATCCCCAAAACGGTAGAAAATGTGGAAGCCATGCGCAAATTACTTGACGCCATTTTTTATATAAATATAAAGACGTTGGAAAAAATGATTAGGGACAAATGTACTTACTCAGCCGCCGAGAGATCTTATAAAGATTTCTCTTTCCACCCGAAATATCGCCATCCAATTGGCCGCTGGAAGACTAAAAAGTAAAAAGTAATTTTCCAAAATCGACAAGAAGGTTACAAAAGTGTATCAGCGCTCGTCAAAGTGGGACCGCGGAGATTAACTGCCGGCGATTAGCGCGAAATTTATTTACGCAGTCACCAGGGGGACTTTTACAGCTTTTTCTTTCCTCCCGATATATCCCCCTGAAATTCGCCGGAAGAGAAGAAACTAAAAAGCGGAAGAAACTTTGTGTTCTTTTTCCCGAGGAAAATTGCCATAGCGTGGGGCGTCGACGCCTCCGGGCGAGGGAAAAATAAATTCGCGCCGAATAAAATGGCCGCATCCGTCGGGGGCGATCGGGGAGCGGGGGAGGGGGAGGAGGGGGGGGGGGGGGGGGGGGGGGGGGGGGGGGGTGGGGG